>VXBR01001458.1:445790-479692 GCA_013400215.1 Cisticola juncidis
TGCCCCGGCGCTGCGGCGGCTGTGCCCGCGGGGCGGCCGCCGTGGGGCTCCGCGGACCCCCCGCTCCGTCAGCCCCACAGCCCGGAGCGGTCTGTGCCCCCGCCTTGTGCAACCTGCCAGGCGGTCGCCGCTCTTTCCTCTGCTAATGTTTCCGATTTCACCCCCACGAGTCTCCCCACCTTCGACCCACCCCCAATTTTCTCTTCCAGTGAAACAGGAGACCTCACATAGCAGCGGATTCTTCCTCTTCATCCCCTCATGCACTCTTCAGGTCGGACTGCAATGAGTGGACTGAGGTCTTCTGGGCTGCTGGGGCTGGTACTCTTAATGCTTTCAGCAGGATACTGCAAAGAAAAAACGGACTCCACAGATTTGAAGGACAAGCAGAGTCTCTTAAATCTCATCATGGAGATCATTCAGGAACTGAAAAGGTACCACCTGGAGAAGGACAGTGGGATGCAGTACTTCTCCAAGCATGACTATAACTTGGATCGAAGGGAAGTGGCCGACTATGGAGGATACCAGGACGAGCAGAGAGTTGGTAAGTCACAGTCAATTTTTTTTTCCCTAGGGTGCCTCGGTGAATGAGATAGTGCATCAGGTTACGAAATTTGTATCAGGAATTCACCACTCAAAATACCTGTAGATTCCCTTTGGTATCAGAAGCAGACACAGATGGCAAATTTGGAAAAGAAAACCTCCATTCACTTCTAAGAGTGTTCTACTCTCTGGATAATGTACTCAACTGAAAATCCAACTTCCTGTGGCTTTGAACAAAACCTAATAATTTAAGTGGAAAGAGTGAAATGGGCTGAGATCAAAGAAACAAGGGATTAAAATGCTTTTTCCTGGAAGGTTATCACTTACTATCATGTGGTTGGTTTAAGTGTTTCTTGGAAATGACTCTAGCAAGAATTCTCCTGCAGGACTGCCGTATGTCCTTAAATACTTTGCATATAGAAGTCTTCCCTGACGTTCAGCTTCACTGTTCACCCTGCTTGTTAGTTCCTTTTGTACTCCAGAGGTAGCACCAATCGGAAATACTAGGGAACTGAGACTGTACTCCTCTGTCACTGTGCAGGCTGTGACCAGTTTGGGACACTCCTGCAGTCATCCTGCTCATTTGACTGGCTCTTCTCTAACCTGCTTAGTTTGAGGATGTACTTCTGTGCACTCAATTGAAAATTGATGTAGTTTCCCTTGCTGCCATATCTAACTTGGTGTTCCCTGTCACTCCCAAGCCTCTACATGCTGCTCATCTGACACCTCCATCTAAGATTGACTTTCTGAATATTTTCCAGCAAATCTACTCACCTTTTCCCAAATTTGCTTTCTTTTTGATAGTATGCTATTTATTTTGTCTTTATTGATCTCGTAAAGCTTCATTGTACCTTTTTGTTATTCATACTCAAATATCCTCATAATTTGCATTTATTGGGGATTGTCATGAAGATGTTGCTCTCTATTTGGATAATTAATGAATGCACAGAGGAAGACAGTTTTGTTCTACTTAAGGTCAACACAGGAGAGAACATTTTGTTTTTACAAATGTTGAAGAGTCAAAGAGGCCAGGCTAAGCAGGGAACCATGATCTGCACAACTCTAAAGCTCATCTTGGAACGTGGGCATAGTTTTTGGTCACCCTGTTGGTGCGAAACATCTGCCTTGTGTGGAACAGTTGTCTACAAAATCAATAATCTTGCTTCTGAGCAGATTTGTTGGTAGTGTTGTAACTGATTCCAAAGCAGGATTTTTTTTCATTCTGTTATTATAATGGAGTTTTTCTCAACAACTCTGAGAAGGAACTACTAGTTAAGAGTCTTCATTTCAGTTTTGGCATCACTTTCCTAGTGAGCTTGTCCCAGGGGAAGTTTCTGAGTGAAGCATGTGTGTTTTTAATGCTCTTCGTGACATAATTAGGTCAAATAGGATAAGGTCAATTTTACTTACACTGACTAAAGTTAGAAGTAAATGAAGAATGACTTTCGAGAAGTGTCTAAATTCACAAGTGAATTGGATCTGGATGGAAATGCTCTCTGCTTTATATCTGATAAGAGGTGCCAGGGGAATGAAAAAGGCTGCTCAGGCATTCATGGTGAAATAAATAAAGCACCATACAGTGTATCATACACAATCAGCACTAAGCTATCAGCATAGAGTTTGTAACGGAAAGCAATCAAAGATAGCTGTAAATCAGGAAGTCACAAGCAGGGGTTAGGGCTAAAATGGATTTCAGTAAACCAGTTTCATTTTGCCATCTGCTGAACACAAAACACAAGGCGGTAAACCACAAACACAGGGAGCCAGAAGAGGGCAATTTGCTTGGAATCATTTCCTGTGAATTTTATTTACTGCTGGGGAAAGGGAGGGAGGATTCCTGTAAGTAGATCAATCCAGTTTCATGATTACAGTAGAACAGTGCTTCTACAGACATACCTGGGACAGAATAGTGGTTACATTTACATTAGAGAATTAGAAGACACAACCCCAAACTTGAATATATCTTTGGGTCTTTACCACTTGTGTAATATGAAAGAATTTAAATCTAGGTAAACTTGATAATGTAGTTCATAGAGTGCAAAAATCTGACTCTTAGTTAATAACTAGTCATTAATGATTTCTCACCTAACAGACATGGTTCCATCACTGTGTTTCACAGAGCCATTTACAAGGTCTCCCTAGTAAAGTGAATGCTTGCAGTTTGGCCTACTGTATGCAAAGGACTTTTGACCTCTGTGCACCTGGCAAGACATAGTGGTGATGTTGCTGGACAGAGTATTTCCTGTCCTCATACCGTGCTTGGCAAGCATAGGTCCAGTGCAGCAGAGTAACTATTATTTTTTCTGTCCAACAGAAATAGTTCCCAGAGATCTGAGGATGAAAGACAAGTTCTTGAAGCATTTAACAGGTATGTTTTAATTTTGTATTGGTGTCCATATTTCACATACATGCTGTAAGCTCCACTGTTCTACCTGTGAACTGTGCTGATTCATAACTTTTTTTCTTTATATTTCAGGTCCACTCTACTTTAGCCCAAAATGTAGCAAACACTTTCATCGGCTTTATCACAATACAAGGGACTGCACCATCCCAGCATGTAAGTAACAAAAGCAGACACTTCACTAAAACAAGAGGAAACTCATAAATTTATTAGCTCTATCAAGTGTCAGTAGTGATACAACGTCAGAATGCATTCCCTGCAAAGAAAAATTTGGAATGCTGTAAAATGTACTATGTATCCTCTACAGCATTCCTAGAACAGCATCAGCATTACAGAGAGGAAAATGGAAATAAAACTTTCTCATGGAAAATACACTATGTAGAATGGCTGTAAACTGCATGTTTACATACAATGTCCATAACTGCATCCTTAGGTACTGATATATTTGCCTCATTGGTTCCAAACCAAGTGTGTGCTTTTCATAGGATCATGACTCCTCTCACAAACATCTCATAATTAATTCCTAGTGCTGTAAATTCAAGATAGGATCACAAATCCAGGTAGGGTTATTTACTTTTCTTAGATTATTTATATAGGACACATTTTATAGACATTTTCTATTTTGACTATTCAGCTACCAGGGATACTGACAATGAATCTTGCATGCAGCACTTGATTTTATAATTCAGTGAGTTATAAAAGTATAACTTCTTCGTTTAGAAGGAAAAATAAAATGCTGATGGACACAACTAAGCAAATGCAGCTGATAATACCTCATCACTGTTGGCAGCACAGAGAATTAAATAAAAATCAAACACTGACATTTATCAGTCAGTAGATGCTACTCCAGATTCATACTGAGGTGGACCTGTTGAGTAAGCAGATGCTATTTTAGTACAGCCTTTTCAGAATGGAAGCACACTTTATTTTACTTGTCTGAGGTCAATCACTTGGGTCAGTAGCAGAGCTGGGAATAGAAACAAGAGTTACAGATTCCAAGTTTCAAGTATTAATAAATATTTCAGCCCAGTGCATTTTAAAGGCATATTTGGTAAGAATTGTGGACATTTTCTCTATTTGTTGGGCTTCAGATTAGGAATTCCATAGAAAGACAAGGATTTCTAGAGGACAGGTGACCAGATCACATTCTGTTTACATGGGTGAAGATGTAAGTTGTTCATTACTTGTCTATTCTGAACAAACAACGGTCATATTACTTTTTTCATAAGGATCACACACAAATGTCACTTGGCTCAGCACTAATGAGTACTCCAAGCTGTGAAGCTAAACACTACTTGGCCTTAAAGGCTCTAAATTAGCTTTTTCCTCCTGACAGGTGACACATCCACCAACATAATGTCTGGATAATGGAGGATAATTTGTATGAATGGCAATTATACCATAACTATGCTGTGAGTTGGGGATTGTTAACATTTCATCTCCAGAAAACATTAGATATTATGATTAGATATTGTAATAATGCGTAACAAAAGTGAACATCGCTTACTGGTCTGGATTGACTAGCATCTCTTTAAAGTAACTTTCTTCAAGGAAAATGAGATGAACAGCCTGATTTAATTTTTCATGCACAGAAAGATGTTACTTTTTGATAATATTCTGACTTCAAATTATACTGTTCCTTCTGTGTAGAAATCTGAAGGCTAAACAGCAAATAAACTAAAAGTGTCTCTGATCCTGCACTGTGGTGGTTGCCAGTACGGAAGCATTGTGTGGGCATACTTTCTAGTGCTTTGTACAGTGTAGTAACATTAGTACTTGAAAAATAATTTACTTTTCTGTCTGTCCATAACCAACTTTCACAATATTTGCTTTCGGTTTTTCATGTAAATGAAAAAAAACCCTTTTGAATAATTCCTTTAGTTTTTTTACTGGTTCTGTGTCTTACTGTGAATGCATCAAAAAAGTCAAAGGTACCTAATATATGAACAACTAACAATGGGACTACTGTGGAAAAAACAGTTTTAGTAGTTTTAAGATGAAACTTCATACTCTTATGAATGTTTATGATATGGTCATCTCCTTGGGCTGGACTTAAGATTTGTATGACTAGAAGATGTGATGTGTCTAATTTAACAACTTTCCTAGGAAGAAAATCTATTGGAGAGGGGCATTACTTAATACTAAGTTGTCAGACTTGCACATTGAGGGCTGGATTTCAAAGGTGTACGAGCACTGCTTACTCTAATGTGGAAATACCCCAGTCACATGTTTAGATCCCGCACGGAAGCACAGGCCCAGATGTATACATTTTTATACATACATACGTACACTTGGAGAGCCTCCAAGCACATTCATGCTGTTTGTTTACAGCTAGAACATGTGCAGAAGTCAGTTGCATAGTTACACGTGCTGTTAGACATGGCTTTTAGTTATTACCCGAGTTCTAAACATTCCTTTTTTAAGTCAAAGGAGTTGATTTTTATTCTGTTGCAAACTAAGGTATTCACTGAACTTTGCTATTACTCTAATTTACACACTGAAACAATTTTGATTTTTAAAGGCAAATTCGCTTACTTGGGTAATCTAGTCATGCTTTTTTTCATACAGATTATAAAAGATGTGCCAGGCTTCTTACTCGATTGGCAGTAAGCCCTATGTGCATGGAAGGATAAAGGTAAGCTTCTTCTTAGCAGAAATGACATTCCACTGCATAGCAAAGCAATGGATATTGTGTTTCATACATGAAAATTCATGGGAGTATAATAATGACTGTCCTTTAGATAAGGTATTCCCCTTGCAGAGGATTTGCAGTAACTGGCTTAATCTGGCAAATTTTGGCATTAAGGAAAGGGTACCCCCTACTGGAAGTCATTACATAAATGTTCATGTGCATCATCTGTGAATTATTTATAGCAGCATAGCAGATAGTGAATTTGTTGTTACAGAACAAAACACAACAGCTGTGGCTTATTTTTCAAGAGTTTACTCAGTACACAATTGCCTGTATTGGCAGCAGCAGCCGCCCTTTTATGTGTGCAGCTGTAGATCTGTGCTGTACTCAGTAGTAGAAGTTAATATACACATAGCTATCCACATCAAAGCTTTATAAATGCAGATAGGTCGCAGGTGCTATTAGAGTAATTCAGTTAAAATGTATTGATAGCAGCACTGATAAACTGACTTCAAGCTATTGGGATTTTTTTTAGATTTCCTTGTGTACACCTCTTGTGTCTAGAGGTTAATTCACTTTCTTTGCCTAGATGGGCCTCTATTTCTCACAAATACTTAGGAAATTGCATCATGCACCAAAATAAAAACAAAAGCAATCAATCAAACCAAAAAGTACTCCCAAACTATCTCTGTTTTAGAGAACTGTAACATAAGAACACAGAAGGACCGATTTGCATTCTGTCCTCAAACTTTACCTGAGACAAAATGTCATCTTGGACAAAGGGATAAATAATAACCATGTAGATTTGTCAGTAACCAATGCTGTCAAGCAAAGATGCTTTAACTCTGTGACAAAACACACATTTTGTGGAAGGAATCAGGAGAAAAATAATAAATATTAAGCATATTTTATTTTATTTTATGCATTGACACTGCTTTGCACTTCACTCTCACAAGCAAGCTGGGGATCAAGATAAATGTAAAAATGGCTGGAAAAAGATACATAAGTAAGTTGTTAGTGCTTTGTTGTCAAAACTGGAAAAATGTACAGACCAGTGTCACAAAGCTTCATTATGGGTTTGATATTGCTCAGTATTTTAATGAATAACTTGGGTGATAGAATACTGTATTTATGTACTTCAGTATTATAGGACAAGCAACCATGATAAAGTACAACCTTGAAATTTATTATAATCTTGCAAAATAAACCAAATCATCTAAAACCAGGATAACAGATAAAGTTCAGAACTATGAAAGCCTGCAGGATTATTCAAATGCAGAGAAACATGGAATTAGGTGAATAGTTAGACAGTGTTGTCGAAAACAGAGGTTGTTGTGGACTGCAGACTAAGCAAGTCAGCAGTGTTACACTTGAAGAAAGTCAAACAATACTGGAATTTATAAATAAAATCATTGTTTATGAAACTCCTGACATAATTACTGGAATACTATATTTAATTGAGGGCACCACACTTGAAGACATGTGGGTTCTTCTTGTAAGAGTCCAAAGAAGAGCAACATGGATGACCAAAGGTCTAGAAAACTCAGCAGACAAGAACAGTTACAGGAATTAGGATTATTTAATCTAAAGAAAACATGACTGCAGGAAAATCTGATGGAGCTATTCAATTTCATGAAAGGTTTCTACAAGTCATTGTGTATTCAGTCTGGATAAATGAGACATAATTTATTTAACTTTGCAGATAGGTAAATAATAGTATTACCAATACCAATAAGCAGATACATCAGAGTGTGAAATTCTTTTCTTCCTTTCTTTAGAAACTTTTGTCTGTATCTTAACAACCTGACACATAAACATGAACTTGTAATAGGAAGGAATAGCAACTAAAGTAGTTCATATCTCAAGCTGGGAGTCTATTCAAAAATGTCCATCCCTCAAACAACCTTTGCTCCACATGTTTCAATGTCAGCAACAACTGTCCACTTCTTTTATTCACACAGACACAAATCAGTAGTGATAGACTCCTTAAGCAGCCTCGATTAGCAGAAAGGAAGACCATCCTCTACCACATACATCTGGAGATGCACAGGTGTCTGTAAGATTAAGCCTCTTATCTCCTCAAGGCTTTTCCACTGCATCAGTTCAATTTGTGTGGAACAAATTAGGTTTCCTGTTTTGTTCGGTATCTGATTTTTGTTTCATTGCATCTTTCTAAGTGGGTTGGGATATAGATGGACTATTACTTTGGCAAAATGGTAGTTTTGTTGGATTTTTCAGGTCTGTGGACATCAATCCATGTTTAGAGATCAATTTGGAGAGAAGAAAAATATAAATTTATTTTTATTTGTACTTAAAGTGCATTTTGGATTAGCAGTTTTAAAGCACACAAGACATTGAAACTCGGGGCTAAAACCAAAGAAAATAATATGTGAAAACAAGAGTTAGATATGTTACTGTCAGAACACATACTTGTGTGGGCACATGTGTTTTTATGGTACAGCATGTCTGTGGCTAGCACCAGATGAAACAGTAAAAGCTTCATAATCTTCAGTGCATAGATCTCTGTGATCACACTACAGAATTCCACCTGGGTGTGCACACTTGGGAAAATAATTTTTTTATGTAAGCATGGGGAGGGTTCTATTACAAAATCCTACTGGCACAATATTTTAAGGTTTATATTGATATTTAAACCACTAAATTCCTCTCATACACATTAGCTTTTTCTTACAGAGTTTATAATCATGCACAGGTAATAACCAGAATTAAATTTGGAAAGCTGTAATATGCCTTTACAATAGTTTTACTTGTGCTTTTAAAACTTAGCACAATTGGCTGGAGAGATGTATAGTTAGGTATGTTCTCAACAGAGGCTGTAGTCAAATTGCATTCAGGATCTCCACTAAGACATCATCCTTCAGCTAAGTTCCAGCCAAATATTCCTAGACTGATGCATATAACAGACTATTGAAAATTTAAAAAAAAATCTAAGAAGTAGAACAGATTTATCAATGCTAAAAATCTGGGGACCGTTCAAGGTTTTCTGAGAGCACCAGGGTTTAGAAAATCGTGAGTTAGCTGATACAAAACTGTTAACCTACCCATACAAAAGCAGGTGTAGTAGATGAGATGACAAATGAGCATCCTAACCACTGTTTTTCATCCCAGTGAGCTGCATAGTCCCATTAGTAATGAAAAAAGTTTTCATTAAATTTTCAGTGTTTAACTTGTCGATTGTACCACACACTGATCAAACTAAAAGCATGTTAATTTCTTCTAAACATCACTTTTTAACATCATAGCTTAAATAGGGTGCAGTAGGAGCATACATACAGAAAATAAGCTAGATGAAAATGCAAGACAAAGAAAATTTATATTAGTTTCCCCTTCTAAGGAAGGCTATTAAAAAAAATAAAAGTAATTGTCCTATCTGCAAAGCCAGGAAAAACCCTAGATTACATTAAGATTTTCTGTAACATTATTACATTTCCTAATAGCTTTCAAAAATGGCAAAACTAAATGTTTAAATACTACTAACAAGTATTTCTGTATGCACCAATAGCCTGATTTTCAATGGATTATGTCAAGTCCAACTGACTTTGCATACAAATGATTCCATTATGAATGACACTTAAGCAGTAGAAAATGTAGAGAAGCTCAGAGTATCAGAGAATTCACACTGATCATGGGGAAGACAGCTACCTATGTTCAGACAGACAATATGAAAGTTTTAACTGTGAAAAATATCATCAGCAGAATTCTAGTATCAGATTACCACTGTTTTTTATCTCCCCCATGAATTTTTGATGGCTGTAAAACACCAAAGCTTCATCTGGGTCTGTTTGCATGTAAGAGTCTTTTAGTGGTGTAGTTCCTCCTGACTAAAAAGACACTGTACATTTTTTACTTCTATATGAGAACAACAGGCATAGAAACACAATAAACTGGGCAGACAGACTTGCAGAATTCAGTGCTCACCCATCTAGAAGAGGATAGACTTCTAGATATGTGTATATGTAGTTACACAAGCTTTAAAGGTGTGGGGGAGTAGGGTTGTGAAAACCTTCCCTGCTCAACCTTTAAATCAACATTCCTAGAATAGAGACAGAATACATACATAAGCAATGTGGAAACATGTAATTTTGTATTGGTGATTTTGATATCAGTGTCATATTGTGATTGTGATTTCATTCCAAGAAACTCTTCTGGAAGACTTAAGATACAGGCAGCAAATTAAACCACTGCAGTTCCTGCTTAGTTTGTGGTGGCTCAGTGTTGGCACGTTCCAAGCTGTAGTTATACAAACAACTCTAAAAAGACTATTTCTATTTGTTTCTTGTTTATATGAATCCAAGTTTCTTAACCAATGGGCCCAATGAATCATCAAATCCTTCCTAGATCCTTCAAACTAGACACCCCATCAACAGCTCCTGACACCAAGGCATTAGACAACATTTTGGAATCTACTAATGCTGTTCCTGAGGTTTATTCACTTTGTGACTTCACAGATGCAGTCACTGGAAGAGACTGACGATGAGCACATTTTTGATAGGTAGAACTGAATTTCCCTGGAGCATCTACCAAAAATGAACCATCAAAAAAAAAGTGATGCTTTCCAGAATTTTAGCCTTTACTAATAAAGAAAGCATTAATGTAAGTCAGTGATATGAACTGAGCTAAATCTGAAATTCACTACTGATCTTTCTGAAATTATTACTGAATTCTCCAGTTTTATTTACTATGATAAACACATTCTCAAACAAATGTATGTGAGTATAAAAATGATGAAATGATGATTTTCTTCTTTCTTTTAATCCACCAGATGTTATTATCATGACAAGAAACACCAAGAACCAAGAGAAGTGCCTTGGAAAACAACAGGGAAATAGAACTAACTACCTTTTAGCTAATTCCATTGTGAACAAGAGATTTATTTTTGCAGATTGACAGACTTCCCATAATTCTTTTAACATGCATTTTGTATGTCATCGACAGTTTGCAGATTGACATTCTCTACAGTAGCATAACTGCCAGTAGTACTTCATGCTCCATGACTTAAAAACACACTACAATTGATGTGTAATGCTGCCAAAAATTATGTAAACACAAATATTTCACCAAGAAAATTCATGTTCTGTTGCTTAATTATACAGTTTTAAGGAATGTTTGTTTGTATATCTAGAACTACTAAAGATCTGCTCCACAGTAGGTGTGGTCACTTGATATCCTTCATGCTTATACAATTTTTTAAAAGTTTGGTTAAAACAGACTTGCATTGGGGTCACATTGTACCCTAGAGTACAAATTGCATGACAAACAGGAACATAATTCCAAGTAGACATACTTTTTGGGACAGTGGAGCATGGATTTTGTACACAAACACAAGCTGCCATTAATTTACTTTATATAATAAATGTATAAAACATTCCAGCGAACGTGCAATATGTAAATACTGTAAATAACAAGCGTAAGTAATAAAGTGTTTGGTATTAAGTTGTTCTCAGTTTGCTTCCTTTTCACTGAATCCAGATAAATAAACTGGTGGCTATTATCATTTGTCCACATTTAAACTTCTTTCCACAAAGAGTAAGAAGGTGTACTCACTTCAGAGTTCAGTATTCGGGACACCCTGGATTTACAAGGATGGACAGAACTGTGTATTTTAAACCTACAGAATGCCCAGACTACAAGGCTGCCCAAATTCTCAACAGCGTTATGAAATGGAGTATTTTTTAAGACTAACAGATGTTCTGAGATTTTTGTTTGGGGTGTGTGCTGGGGAGGAACTTTTTGTTTTTTAATAATGTGCGGTCTGTTCATGATACTGGCAAGGCAGTCTAATCAGAAAATATCCAGTAAATCATTTTACTATTGTAGAATTTTTAGGGAGTTAAGTGTTACTCCAAAAACCTTGACACATATTTCCCTGACTTCCTTAAATCAGATATTAAATCCAGTTGTCACAGTAAAATGACTCAAACAGGAAGAAAAATCTTTATGTGCAATCTATAAATCCTCATACTGGGTTTTCACAACCAGGCTTTGGTAGTGGAGGGGCTACAGGGGTGGCTTCTGTGAGCAGCTGCCAAGAGCTTCCTTCATGTCCAGCAAAGCCAATGCCAGACAACTCCAGGATGGACACACTGGGCCAATCAGAAATGGTAACAGCTGTGGGATAACACAGCTGAGAAGGGAAAAGTTATTGCACAGTTGTAATTGCAGCCAGAGCAGATCAGGGTGATAACGTGAGAGGAGCAGCCCTGCAGACACCAAGGTCAGTGCAGAAGGAGGGGCAGGAGGTGCTCCAGGCACCAGAGCTGAGATTCCCCTGCAGCCCCTGGTGCAGCCCTTGGTGAGGCAGCCGTGCCCCTGAAGCCCATGGATGTCCAGGGGATGCAGAGATCCACCTGCAGCCCCTGGAAGAGACCCACACTGGACCAGCTGGATGCCTGAGAGGAGGCTGTGACCCTGTGGGAGGCCTGTGCTGGAGCAGATCCTGGCAGGGACCTGCAGACCTGTGGAGAGAGGAGCCCATGCTGGAGCAGGTTTGCTGGTGGCACCTGTGACCCCATGGGGACCCAGGCTGGAACAGGCTGTGCCTGAGGGACTGCACCCCGTGGCAGAGTGGCCCATGCTGCAGCAGTTTGGGGAGGATTGATGCCTGTGGGATGGACTCCCATGGGAGAAGTTCATTGAGAACTATTTCCTGTAGGAGGGACCCTAAGCTGGAACAGGGGAAGGTCTCCTCTCCCTGAGCAGCAGCAGAAACAACCTCTGATGAACTGACCATAATCCCCATTCCCATCTCCCTGCACTGCGGGGTAGAAGAGCTGAGAAGGAGGGAAGGGGGGGATGTAGGGGGGAAGTGCTATTAAGATTTATTTTACTTCTCATTCATTTTGAATTTGTTAGTAATTAAGTAATTAATAATTTCAGTTAAAATCCCCAGCTTGAGTCTGTTTTGCCCATGACACTATTTGGTGAGTAACCTCTCCCAGTTCTTACCTCAACCAGTGAACCCTTTTTTTTTTCTCTCCCCTGTCCAGTTGTAGAGAGGAGCAGGAGAGAAGCTCTGGTGGCTGCCAGGGCCAACCTACTACAATGAAACACAGGTATTTTTATCTCAATACTGGCATTTATAGCTTCCATTCTATCCTCAGTTTCACCTACAAAATGTAAAACCAAACACAACCCTCTCCACCCTGAGAACTACAGGAACTGAGATTCTAGAAACTGATGCTTCAGAGCCTTCAGCATCCAACGCTTCAAGAAAAAAATGGCCAAAGTAGAAAACCCCATCCTGGAACATGGCTGTATTTAGCAGGGGAAAAGTACATATTTTTATTTGCTTTCAGTGATGACTAAATGCTAAGTTCCATGTCTCAATGGCTGTAATACATGCTTGCAGAAAACCTGGTTGTTAAAGGAATCAACTTCCACGGGATTCACTAAAACTGCTCATCCACATGAGCAGAATCCCACCATCCCACCAATCACGGTGGGATTCTGCTTCCCTGAGGTTTCACTGACCAGACCACAGGCTAATACTTAATATGGGAGTTTAAAATATTGTTAAGCTTTTTTTTTTTTTCTAGGAGGATACCTGAAATCTAAACAAAAACCTTCTAGTAAATCTCCTTGTAAAAGGGAAATAGCAACTTATTTAATGATTTAATCAATTAATATAAAGAAATTAACCCCATAGAAGTTTTCTCAAGATTTAGCAGAAGTCAGCATGCTCTGACAAAAACACACCTATGCTATAGCACTTTTTTTCTAGTCTTAACTTTACCACTTAAAATATAACAAGCTGTGCAGGCGGGGAGGGAGAAACAGGAGTCAGTTCTGTATTTTTTCATTCAAAATTACATTTTTCATGAGTGGTATTTTGGATGTGTGAGCGCTTAGTCATCTGCATGATACATGATTTGTGTCTTAATCCTGTGTTCACTGTTTCTCTTTGAACCCAAATAATGGTTCTGTGCAACTGTCCTTCCCAAAGGCAATCCCTGTTCTGTATTCTGGGCTTTTACAAATAGTAGAAATACTACTGTGCTCCTTCCTCTCTTCCGTAAAAAACCTACTTCTTATAAAAATAAATCAACCATTTTATTCCTCCTGTAGAGGTAGTGAATTATTAAGTCACTAGATTGCTTGCTGAAAACCTATCTCTCAAGGTTGAGACTTCTAAAATGTGAACTGAATTTAACACGAGTTTTGACTCAGTATCATTTTACAGGAAGATTCCTAAGCCTAGTGAAGGTAAACAACCATATCCTCTTATTTCCTTTGTTATCCCAGCAGCTCAAACATAAAGATTTAAGACCTTTCAATCTTAGCTTTAATATGCAGGAAACTATAGGCTGAATTCCTACATTGCCATGAATGGGAAAGCAGAAACCATCATGTTCTCAATCTTACAAGTTACTTTACTTTCCCTAGAATATTTGAATGGTCATTCAAGCAGGAAATAACATTAGATTATGCCTAAATACTTCCACCTTTGAGGTTAGTGAATCAAAGCACATTTGGGATGTTTTGTCCCTAACTGCCCATCATTTTCCCTCACTTTACTTTGTCAAAATATTAATAAAAGAAAATAAAAATAATTTTTCCATAGTCAGTACTTAATTGAATCTGAAACAGTGTATTACTCCTTGTCCCTGAAAAGTGAAACAGCTCTTAGCTTGTAATTCCTAGCTTGTTTTTTAGAAGTCAAAATTGATGGTAATGCAATAATGCATGAAGATTCTGATTTCTGTATTTAAGTATTCCCTCTACCATCTGCCTTTTCTAAGCAGGTTCTTTTCTAAGAAGTTGTATGTCTGATTGAAATTTTAGCACAAAACAGAAACCTCATTAACACAAACACATCTATTCTACAGCAAAAGCCCCAAGAAACAATCCCCATTGTGAAGTCTGCAACACAGACAAAGTGACACCAGGATTCCAACCTCCCCAAGAATAACAGGATCTTCTGTTGAAATCCATCTCTCCCCGAAGGCTGAGCAGGTGACAAGTAAAGGGACTAGAAGTTTGGAAGGCAGAAAGAGACAAAAACCAGGCTAAATAGGAAAAAGGAATTTATAGATCCAGTTTTACAGGTAATGTGGCAATGCTAGTTCATACCAATGCTGAGACTGTTCAAAACAGGAAAATCATCATCTTATATTGCTGTTCTCAGTACATTTACATGTCTAAGGCAGACAGGAAGGGTAATGTTCAGAAAAGCAGGCATAGACTTTTACAAACATTCAAATTTTGTCCAAGAGCAGAACTGTCTACTTACTGGCCTTGTGCTAACTTAGTACTGTATTACAGATGGACTGTCTTTACACTGAACTATTCTCTCAAAGAACACTTTTGACAGGCTGTACGTTCTCCTCTCCTGAGTAAATCTGGAAATACTGACTCTCATGTAGAAAATGGGATTACCGCAAATTTCTCATCCATTGTATTGCATGGACTTGAGTATTTCACTACTGTGAGATACAAAATGTGGTTTCACATTTCAGCTTTTAAGCTTGGATGTTTTCTCTTTAAAGTAAATGTGGTGTTACATGTGCTTGTGTCAGTGTGCTAGGAACTGACCAGAAGACCAAAGGAAGACTTAGCCAGTTCTATCAGGCAGCAGATCTTTTACAGCTTCCATGCAAAGGCTGCCTAATGATACTGGGATGAAACACCCAAGTGACACATCAATTATTATCTCACAGACTACCACTGAAAGTTCACTGAAATCAACTCACTAAGGACAGAATGATAAGACCTCAGTTCTCTTAGCATTACATATGAAGAAGCAAGGTATTACTTTTGCAGTGCTTGTGAGAAAGCACTGGAAGAGTTTACAGAAAAATTTATCCTGAATTATATACTTTATAATTACACTGATGTGTGACAAAATGGTTGATCATGTAATCCAATTAAAACCTTTCTGTATTTTTTTCATTACATGACAGGACAGATAAAATACAAAATTAAACTGAGTAAGTACTGAATGTAGAGGCATAATTTTACAATTTAAATACATCAATCAAGTAAACTTTACATATTTCAGGAGAAGCTAATTATTTTCTTTTAGAAATCATATGATGAAGCATTAATGGTACTTCTCCAAAAATGCTTTACAGCATCTAAGACACTGCTCATAAACAGTTTCAAAGTCCTTTTCGCTCCCCTAGAAAAGAAGAGAGGAAAAAGACTGTAAGAATAACAGTAATGGCTAAAAAGCAATTACAAATTGCAGACTGTTTTCTCCACTGACAGTAATGGCAAACAACAGAAATTAGGAAAAAATAAAAACAGTGCAAATACTTGGTCATAGCTTTGGCAAATTTCTCTCTAATCTGAGCTCAGGAATTTCCACAGACAAACTCTGACTTTGTATTCAACAGTCCTGCATGACTTTCCTTTACGAATTTCTTCCAATCACTTTTGAGCCTTTGAAGTATTTTTGTTTTTATGTTCACACTAACCTGTCATGTTGAGCTTCACAGTTTAATGAAGCACTGTGTGAAAACAAAAATCCCCAAACAATCCCCTTTTTTGTTATGAACCTGCTTCCCCGCTAATACCATTTGATATTCTTTACTTCCTGGGTAATCAATAACAATTCCTTATTCAGCTTTCTCCATGATGCTAAGATTTTATAGAATTCTACTGCATCTTCATCCACTTCTGTTCCCCAAACTGAAGAATATTAGTCTAATTTTTTACTCCTGGCTGGTATTTTCCAACTTTCTTGACCACCTGTGTCAATGGTTTTGTCTCAAACTTTCCTGATCACATCCTCTCTTTGCAAGGAGGCTGATCAAATAGGGTTCCACCCAATATTGAAAATATAGGTGCACAGCATTATTTAAATTAAAATAACTGTTATAACTATAATAACATTTTCCTTCCCTATCTCAGTAATATATAGTTTTCTTAAGTAATTAAAAAAATTTTACACTTCACTTTGTGCAACATCAGATTATGTATCACATGCCAACAGTGGCATCTGGGAAGATTATGTATTACACACACACAATTTTTAATCAAGCCACCCAAAAAATTTCTTACACATACATAGTATGGATCTTCAATAATAAGCTGGTTCTGTGGATCATAAGTTCCAAGTAGCTCAATTTTGGCCTTGCAGTCTTTAACTTGGTTGCTTTTCCTGTTCAAATCTCTGCAGAAGAGAAAATAAAATTTTGCCCTGAATTTTCCTTCAGAATTTTGACATCAGTACGAGTTGTTCATGACTGTTTCTAGACAATGCAGGCAAGTAACATGTCTGGACTCCATCAATCCTGTGGACTTTATGCTGCTCCTTGTCTTTGTTTGTCATGTTATGTGGGGTCTTTTTTAATTGAATATGGAAGACAAACTGAATTCAGAACATAAACAAGAGACAGGCAACGGACCCATAGCTTAAAAAAACTTCGTAACAGTAAGTTCATCAAGTGCTTCCTCAAATCAATCATCAGTACTTTAACACTCACCCTTAGCTTGTATTGAACAAAAAACAATGGAAATTATCCAGGTATTTTTCCAGAAGTATGAGTTAGATTCTCTTATCTGCTCAAAGCCACTGTTTCAGATTGGTATGCTCTAGCTTATGTGAAATCCTACCACATTCAGTTAAAAGAAAATGGTAAATCAGTGAGCTACAGCTGTTTTCCTTTTGATGTACTGTAGCATTTCCCCAGTTGTCACATTCTCTTCCTTCTACTTTGCCTCTCATTGATAACATTCTGGGTTTGAGATGGCAACGTCCATATTTGCTCAGAAATGGTCATGTTATCCCAAAGCCACTTAAAATGCACGTCTCATCTTCAGATTAAAGGCAGCTCAGTACTATCATCTTCACAATGAACTCCCAGAACATACTGACTTATTTTAATATTACACATTTCCATACCAAATCATCATTTTACTTACTCACCATTAAAAAAGGCAAAGAAACCCCTTGTGAATACTTAGTCATAACCATATCACCTTTTAAGAAATTAAATTCTAATTATTAATTCTGATTAAGAAATTAATTTCTGATAGTTTAGATATAGGAGTGAGACCACAGTACTGGTTTTGCATGAAGAAAAATCAGAGATCCTTTATCAAGTTATTGCTTGAATTTACAGATTTTTCAATAAATTCTCTAGCCCTTTATTATTTAAAAAATGTCAGACCATCTTCTTAGAGGCATTTGGAATATCACTTAATGAACAGGAGATGGTCAGGTGGCTCTGGTACTAATGAAAAGACATCCCAAATCTTCCTTTTCTGATATGACAGGCATCCCATCAACATCTGGGATCAGCTTGCCCTCCTAGAGTTACAAATAAGCATTCCTAGACAAAATGGTTGAACTCTGTGCAAGCTAAAGGCAAAACTTTAGTGCAGCAGCAGCAACATCCCTCTTATAGTTCCGACATTTCTTCTGCTCTAGAGCTCGTATCATATAAATTGTTAATTCAAATTTCTGTTTAAGAATTCAAGTGAAAATAGAAGGAAGCCTTGTCACGTCATTGCCTGAGACGCTGCAATCAAAGCCAAGTGTTACATACCCTTTATTTGTGAAGGCTGTGGAAGAGAGGTTATTTAAGATATTCTAGAAAATTCAACAAAATTGTATTTAGTTAAGTGATGCCACACTTAGAAGACTTCATGTGCTATTAATATGGTCTTTATTGAGGTTTTGTTGTTGGCTGTAGTGCCCTGTTTTGGGTCTTTTTAAGCTAACTTGACAATAGCCCTTACAAGCACTTTGATACTTGTAGTTTATTAAATTCAGCTCCTTAATCCTCAATATATATGCAATTGAGTAGAAATTTCCCTAGTGATATCCAAAATTTTATACTAGGCAGCCACTTAACCAGATTCTCCTAAAGTGCGCTTAACTAAAGCACAGCTAACAATAAAACAACACTTCCCCAAGCTAACAACTTTGTTTGTTTCCCAGTTCCCTCTTCCTATAAAAAAAGTAGAAAGACCTGCACCATATTTAATCCTTTCCAAGTTCCCAGTTTGTCTTTTAACTGCCATGCAATTAGAAAAACTGATCACTTCAATCAAGACAGTAAGTACATCCTCATTCTTAATTATACAGGCATCAGCTGTATATAGCACAAAGTAACTAAATTACCATGTCCTTAATCCTTGAGAGGCATGTATCACACAAATAAACCATTGAGTTCTGGCTCAATAAACTTATTAGAAGTGAAGAATCCATCCATTAGCACATCATTCACATACATGTTAAAAAAAAAAAAAACAAAGAAACCCCAACACTAAGCTAAGCAGTAAAATGTGACATCTGTCTTCTAAGTGACTTATGAGACATCACTACAAGTAATCCACATGAGTTTGTTCCATTTCTTCATACATTACCTTAGATTGCTCTCATCCATGCAAAGTATATGATCAAAGGTCTGGAAATCTTCTTTAGTAATCTAGAAGTAAAAATAGGTGCTTTAGCCTACAAAATGTATCTGATTAATAAAAAGGAGAAAAAAAGTGTTTTCCAATTCTGTAGCTCTGATTTATTAAAAAAGAAACAGGTGGAAAGAATAGAACTGCACCTTCATCAAATTTTACAGTAACTTACAACATTTTAAATAAACTCTACCATGATTATTTATCAATTTCTGCAAATATTCCACAAAAAAATCCACAACAAACCCAACTCAGCTATTTAATCAACCTTTTCTATTTTTTTTCTTTTACATTTCATTCATCAATTTAGAACATCATTAAAAAGCAGTATTTCTAGTACTTTTCAACTACTAAAACTAAAGCAATTTCCAATCATGGGAACCATGCAATAAAAATGTTTAAGAAGAAAATAGAAAAATTACTTTCTTGATAAGACATCAAAAATGTACGTAACCTGTAATCAATTGCAATCCTTACAATCCAGAAATCTGCCACTGCACAATAAAAGATACCAAGTGAAACTTAAAGCTGAAGTATGACAGTATGAGTTACAATCTCTAAAAACAAATGCATCCACAGTATTTTAGACCATGTAAATTCACAAAATTTGTACTATAATGTGAAAAAATCTGGGATCTATTGTACATCTTCCTACTCTAATATCACCTGTTCTTTTTCTTTCTTGTAATTTATTGACTCCTAAACATGAATATCAATTAAATTCAGAGATCTGAGTTCACAGTCATGTAGGCAAACACAGCAGATAAACTACTGACTTAAATACCAATGCCATCATCTTGTTACAAGGGTGGCTGCAGATGTTTACCAGCCGTTATTTTATTTCAGTTTACATTTAAGCCTTAGTTTAGCGTAAAAACTTCCCAGACCATGCCCGTAATTCTGGTATAAGATATGTGAATCAGGTGTCCATAATGAGAATGAAGAAATGGAATAAAATCTTTAGTATCAGAGTTCACTTTAAGGCTGCCTTTCATGCATAGTCCTGTGTGAAGCACCACAACCAATAAACTTGGAAAGGTCGTTCAGAACAGGTGTTTCTGGCAGGCATCCCTACAAAGGATGGGCTAGAGAAGTAAGCAAGTAAACAGCCAAAAGGCAAAACATATTATCCTGTAAGTCAGAGTTTTAATTTGTAAAAAATATTTATGTATTAAAGAAAGGTTTAGAGGGCAAAACAGCCACTATTTTTTTGTGCAAACAGCAAATAGATACTGATTAAGCTCCCATAACAGGGTGTAAGAAAAGACAGACAGAAATTATCATCAGAATAAAGCCATAAATGACATATTACACACCAAGAGAATTGAAGAGATGAGGTATGTCAAGGGTGCACATGAAAAGAAAGGGTTGTTGATGAAAACTAATGCAGACTTATTTATTTTCACTGTAAAAATATTTGCTGTGTTCCTGCAGCCTCTAACCTATGAAAATATTTTTGCAGTGAAAATAGCTCTGTTTTCCTGGCAAATCTAATCAGGACTTCTACAAGCTGCTTCTGATTGCTCTACACAGCTGAACACTTGCCCCTGAGAAAATATGAGGGTACACATTTCTTTGTTGTACAGACAAATGGAAGAATAACTAGGAACGCTTGACAATAGGACAGTTATTACCCTATGACCAGCACTAATACAGTTGCAAATGCAGCCCTAAAACCAAGGTTACAATTTGGCTTGTGCTTTTAAGCCCTAACACAGAGTCAGATAAAAAAAAAAGCTTTAACTGAGCAAACTCCAGGGGACTGAAGGTACTCCTCAAAACTACTAAAACTACTACTTGAGGGGATGAAATTGAGGATGTAAAAATTCAGGTACATTTTGAGAAATGTAGTGGAGAATTTAAGTAGTCAACTTTGGATGAAAACCCACAGATAACAATAACTTTACATTTAAAAAATGCATGTAACAATTATTAAATTATTAGTGAAACATTTCTCTTTATTTACAGAAGGGAAATCTTAATTTCTCTGTCTGAAATCCACAGAGAGGGAGTAATCCTCAAATTTATCCAGTTGTGAAACAGTGTTTAATACAACCTTCTTCTAATCACAATTTCATATTTAAGGCAAATGCATGGTATGAGTCATACCAAAATCAATTTTATCCTTAGCATGAATAAAAGTGAAAATGATTAAAACCTCTCTGGTTTGTGCATGAAGAATAACAGCTCAGAGAATTTCATACAGCAACCTACCATTAACTAAAACGACAACAACTCTATTTTATATATAAATATATACGTTTATTTTTATACTTCACTTTTAGCTTACAGTATCACTGTATATGATGGTAGAACATGACCAATTTAATATTCTCTTTTACATAAACCATTCTTGTTGTACTGAATTAAAAAAAAAAGCTAAAATCCATTATTATCATAATTATGCAAAAAGTTACATGAGAGAAGGTGCCTTTCCCTGGATGGGTAACTGTTTTCCAGAGGACTGAGAAGGATAATTATACAGGTACTTATGACAGTACTTCAAAGGCAGCAGAAGATAAATAAATCCCTATTCTCTCCTTCTGCAGCTTCTGTATTAAATCTTCCTTAATCTGTTCTGAAACAAGTGTCACACAAAATTCTATTCTTAAGTTTGTCTGTGATAGTGAAACAAATACACTTCCACTTGTACTAACCTGACCACTCTGAAAAGTCCTTTTCTACACTGTCAAGTATCTCTTTTTTCAGAAGTACCGCAAGACCTTATCAGGTCTGCAGTTCAGAGAATCAACAGAATCAGCAGAGATCATGTGACTGAAGTTCAGGAAAAAAATAAATTGGTAATAACATTATTAACATCAGTGCAAAATAAACAGTTACCTGTCATTCAGGGATTTGAAGATTGTCTTTACAAAAGAAACTGTGCACTGGAATGATTTAGACAAATTTTAACCCTGTTAGTCCTTCATTTCATTGCCTCATTTTTTAATTTTCTCTCCTTGTATATGTAACATTTTAAGGTCTCCTGATTGAAAAATCTCTTCAACTGCCAGAATGTATAAGCAAATGTCTTCATTAAAGTGTTTTCATTCCTCCTCTGCCAAAGGAGGATATATAGATTTGCTTCAAGACAGAGGATCAGCTTGGTTCGGGTCCTTTGCTTTAATTCAGCTGCTCATTCAGCTGCTCTCCAGGAATACCTAGAAGAACAGTTCTCAAGTTTCCCAGGAGTATCTTTCAAGACAAACATGGCACGCTACTGTGATGACTGAAACATTGATTGAGTAACTGCAGTACCATTTAGCTTGTATATTGACAAACAATGATGTTTGTGAGCACTGATAAACAGTAAATCCAGATGTAACAGGAAAAGATCACAATGGTCTTTTTTAGTAATTATTCTAATAGTAAATTATTGAAAAAACTGAAATTGTGCTGTGCTTAATTCTGTTTCATATAAACAGAGATTAACATCGGGAGAGGTCAGCAGAAGGCAATTGACTAATTGAGAGAATTTATTTTTTCAAGTCAAAAAACTAAACATGTAGTCTTTGAAAAGTGAAGAAAGTAAATATGACCTCAGCGAGGTCTAGAAAAATTCTGAAGGGAACGAAAATGTAGGATAATAACAAGACTACTTGATCTTTTTGTCAATACAAAACCTAGTGGTGTAAACTCAAACTAAGTAAAGGTCAAGCCCTAAAGGAATATCTTATATCCAGAGAATAGTTAACTGAAGTAAATTATGTGCATTTATATGAGTGTCTGAATGATTTAAATAGATGCAGACACATTTACTTCCAATCTGTTTGGAATGCAGTATGGAAATACATGTTCTTTTGTTAATGAAAACAGATACGAGTTCAGGTAAAACTTTGAGGATTTCACTAAGTGGCAAACCTGCCTTTGACTTAAGAATGCTTCAAGGGTATGTTTTCCTCTGAAGTTACCACCAACTGTGCTACTAATCTTGGGTTTGAGTGCTTTCATTCTAATTTAACACTCCAGATATTTTTAGATCTACATGCAAGTGCAGAAGCTTTTTGTGATGAAGAGGTATTCTACTTCTTTTTGGACCTGCTAAATAAATATACAATTCCCTGCTGAAAGATGCCTCACAGATTACTAGAGTAAGTCCATTTTTTAAAAGTATTTTAAAAATGCTCAAAATACTAAACATTTGGAGGCAAAGTTTTCCTATGATGCAGAAACTGGTTCAATGCTTTCCAGTTATACTTCCAATGAACCTTAATAACAAAAATTTCATTAAGCTCAACTAGAAGAGTTAAGCCACTTTGGATATTTACTACGGGTACTGGGTATTTACTACTTGATGCTTAACCATGCATTGGTCAAATGACTTCTATGACTGCAATGGTTAGGGCATGGGTATGAATAAGGTAGAAAACATACTCTCTTCTACCTGTCGTGCTTTATGTGCTGTCTCAATGCCATGATGTCTTAGACAACCTAAAGCCCTTGAGTCTGGGAAGCGCCCCACGTTCCAGTCTGAAACAGCAGCACTGTCTGTCCTCCACTGCAACAACAAAACAAATACATACACAGATTTTAAAAAAAATTAAGGTACAGTACCTGCCTGGCAATATGACTCATGGGAATGCCATGCTTCTTCATGCAATTCTGTCCTCGATAGTCAGGAGGGCTTCCTATTTCATAGGCAGATGTTGCTGCACTGTCTATTCTCCACTACAGAAAAACAAATTAATATTTTTATGTTTCTTTCCTCACTGCTTATATTTCTGACTGCCTATGAGACAGTTATTTCTTGCAACAGAAATCAGTAGCTTACCTTATGTTCAAGCTTTTCATCAGTTACAAGTTTTCTGAAAACTGCTTCAGCTATTGGAGAGCGGCAGATGTTTCCTATGGAAACAAGAGATTCAAGTGAATTTTCAGACTATTGAAAACAAAAAACCAGTAGTAGTGTGGATTTTCAGCCTAGATCAGATTAAAGATTTTTATTTACTCAGATAGAATGCAAACTGTGTATGTGAGAACCCAGACCTGGGTTGGGGCAGTCTCCAATACCAGTACAGACTGTGGCATGAAGGGATTGAGAGGAGCCTGGTGGAGGACTTGGGGACACTGGTGGGTGAAAAGCTGGATATGAGCCAGTAGAGTGCACCCACAGCCCAGAAAGCCAGTCATATTCTTGGCTGTATCACAAGCAGTATTGCCAGCAGGTTGAGGGAAGGGATTCTGCCCCTCTACTCAGCTCTCATGAGACCCCTCCTGGACTAATGCATCCAGTTCTGGGGCACCGAGCACAAGAACGACGCGGAGCTGTTGGAGTGGGTCCAAAGGAGGCCCACAAAGGTGATCAGAGGGGCTGAGCACCTCTGAGTGAGAACTGAGGTTGCGCAGGCTGAAGAAGAAAAGGACTGGGGAGATCAGATCTTACTGCAATGTTTTTATATATAAAGGGGCTGTACAGACAATGGTTTTAAACAGAAATGGAAAACACTTGTACTGGACATAAACATGAATTTTTGTTTACACTGAGGGCTGTGAGACATTGAAACAGGTTGCCCAGAGAAATTGTGGTGTTCTATCCCTGGAAATGTTCAAGACCTGGCTGGATGGGGCTTTGAGCAACCTGGTCTAGTGGAAGGCATCTCTGCCTATGGAAGGACATTGCAACTAGATGAAACGATCTAGCTGATGGTCCCCTCCCACCCAAATTCTAGCAGGATTCTGTATTGTCCACCAATCTCCTGAGTAAGTCCAACACACAGCCACCACCACCATGAAAGTGTACTGAAATGCCTGAACAACCTGTAGTAAAAATGCTCTTGGGTCACTGAAGTCAAACTGAGCCCTCATCAAGAGCAACATCCAGAAACCAATTCTAACCCCCCCAAAATTGAATTCAATTAAACAAGCTCTAAAAAATCAAAGAAAAAGGAATCCAAACTTTTTTGCCCAAAATAAGGAGGATTAGGAACAAAACGTAGCACATGGCAAAGCTTAAGTGCTATCAATCAGCCAACAAATAGTTAAGATATTTACACAAAAACATAAACAATCTTCCCTTCCAATGGCATCCAATTGCCCTAGCCACTTGATCTGACCTTATTTTCCAAAATAACCTATCTCAACAATGCATTACAGCCCCATTAAAAACTAAAAATAATGGATCTAATGTGTATTTGTTCTGAAACTGTAACTACAACTGTAACAATCTATGGTAGACCTCTTAAAAATGCATGCAGAAATTCATATTTGAAAAGAGTGAAGCATCTCAACAAAAAGAAAAAGCCTATTCAACTATGACTTTAGCTCTTTCTACCTTTTCATCCTTATGAAGTTTTCGGTAACTACATAGAGACTCATAATATTTGATATGTCACGCAGATGGGAGTAACTCATACACACAAATCTTCGGTTCCCATCAAACAAAATGTGTAACTTTGCTCATCTCTGATTTTTGAGCACATAAGTATAAAATACCAAAAATGGCAAAACTCATCTCTGTACCCTTAAATAAATCACTTGCCTATTACTGATTAAATTCTTTCCAAATCTCAAACCGTAAAAAGAAGTGGCAATGAACAAAGCTAAATTTCCATCAGCAAAAAGGAATTTTCATGTGAGGCACTTAATCTCATTTTCAAACAAAACACCAAGGTAGATACTTCACTGCTAAAGAGAGAAGCTGCTATGACCTGGGCCTTTAACAACTTGCTGTCACACGTCAACTATAAAAATCACAAAGAGGGAAGTGAAGGTCTGAAGTAACACAAATTGACTGGCAAAGATTTTGGGAACATCAAATCAACCAAATGGCAAAAGGAACAGACTACCCACTGAAAAACTGATCTTGCCAAAACACTGAGTCCTGATGTCAGCAGATTTTCTTCCAGGAGAAAACATTGTTTGAATTAGTTTGTTTCATGCACAGAAATGAAATCAGTCTTGGAAGAAAAATAAAGCAGGAAAATTTTGGGGCTCCCTATGTGGTTAAGTGAGAAAATAAGTTAGGGAAGGTTTGTTCTGATTTGTTTTTCAAATTATAAAAAGTCTGTAATAGGTACTTAGTGTTTTTGAAAATAACCTGAGAACTTCTACAATCACCTTTTACTCATTCACAAGTATCAAATTTAGGATTATAACCCTCTATTCCTAATTTGTCCATTTCCTCTCTTTCTTTGTAACTTCAAAAAGGCAATCTTTAAGTCTTTTTTTTAAACTATTACATTCTATTTCTGTTACACCAGCTGTTGAGGCCATCCAATTCTTCCTGAATGAAATTTTTTCTCTGTATGAATGATGCCACACAATTGTGCATGAACAGTAACTTTCATTACTACACCCAGCATTTCAATAAAAAAATAATGATTAATATTCTTGGACCTAGTAATTCACTAACTAGCTCCCAGAATTTCAAAATGGTGGTTTTGAAATAAATCCCTCATGACTTTTTCCATTTGTTTAGCCTTCTGCTTTACATGGATTGAACTTGTTCCAAATTTTTGCTCTTCTACAACTTGCCCACTTCTTAAAACAAATGCCATAAATATAATCTTTAATTTTATCATATAAAATACCATAATGAACAGCACTATGATCACACTTGATTAAACATATTAACTACCATTTCTAGCAAGTAACTAGAAACTTCAGTTGTATAATTTTTGAAACTAACACTTAAACAAGTTTGTGATTTAAAAATTAATGTCTTCCCTGATATATTCCAGATATTAGCAGAGTTATTAACACCGTTAGGGAACTTCAATCAGCATTCAAATCTATTCTTGGGAACCACAGACAGGATCACAGAACTGACTTCACAGAAGCTCTTTTCCCCACATATTCTGCAATATTATTTTCATTCTAAACAACTTTTACCCACACTATTCCTTGAAACATTCATCTCGAGATTGGTGTAAAAACCCATCTTAGCCCATTAACATATGCAAACTTAATTCTTGTTTTCCAGTCACTTTTCTCACTAATTTCTATCCACTTCAGATACAGTTTTATATTCCACATTAGTCTTAACAAGCTTTGCTGAGGTTCCTCACACATGTACAGTATTTCCTAAGTTATGGATTGACAGACATATTTGGAGAGTGAATGGGGAAATTTTACAAAAAGAATCTTAGGGCTATTACCCTCCTCCTCGGACTAGAACCATTCTTTCCCTTAAATGTTATCTACACATTATCTTCACTACCTATCCTCTTGTGGTGTTCCTTTCTTCTTTGTTGTATTTCCAACTAACGTGATCATGCTGGCTTTATGTAAAAGGTAGCAGTATTAAGTTCTCAAAATTTCCATCTTTTCCCTTCATTTTTTTTTGCATATCAAGTTCTTAAAGTTGTAGTGACATTTTCAATCACAGAAAACTAGTCACAAGAGTCTACCTACTGAAATTAACCCTACAAACATCTCCAAACATGATGATTCAAGGACAAGAGATTCCAGTCAGAGAATCAGTACTGGAACCATTTGTCTATCACTTTTAAGAAGTCATGTTTTCTCATTCATTTTCTAAGCAAAAGGCCTCCAGTGACAGTGACCTAAGCCAACACCTAATTCTTTGAGTTCTTACTCTAGTCTCTGCACTAATCTTTGACCCACTCCCAGACAGAAATGCAAGTTCTCCTACCGGCACGAGAAACAATTTGAATCTATTTCATGCTCAGTTCCATTACCCATCTCTGAGTATGTTGATCCAATTATTTATTCTCTCAATTGGTTTTGCATCTTAATTATTCCTTATTCAGCTCCCTACTTCTTTCAGAGCTTCCCCAAATGCAAACAAATGCTTTTCTCTTGTTCCTTTTTTTTTCTGTCTGTTAGTAACAAACATTTTACCAGTTTTCATCTCTCACATGCAAAAACCTAATTTTTATTTTCCTTATGCTTACATGAATGGTCACTTCATCCAAGTGACTGGAATAATACTTCCCAGCATCATTTGCATCATTCATCAGGTCCCCTCCACAAGTGTTTAAAACTGACCCATCACTTTATTCCATTCTCTACTCAAATTCTTGTCAGAACTTCATCACAAGTCCTAGCTCTTTCCATCTTGTCACACTCAGCATGCAATTACTTTTGTGAGGAACCATTCAAGGTACAGATTTTAATTTAGATTCCCTAGTGCATTTGTGTGTGTGCATGTGTGTGTGTCTCAAAAAACTCTGCTTGCAGCAAGAATAATTATCCTGAATTTTTCAACTGCTCATACATCATGCTTTTCCAATAAATCTAAAGATTAATCAGAAAAACAAGTTTTCAACACATAAGCACCTAGTCACAACAATCAGACCCTTAACATGTTTTAAGCATAGATCTTGTTTTTCAATTACTTCTACAACCATGCTTTTAGTACTCTCTAATACTCCAGTACTTCTGTATCATTTTGGAACACAAATTAAGTAAAACGTTGTATCCTTACAGCTATATGACCAATACTGCATAGAAGAAAGGTAACTTTCCTTACATTTATCTAACATTCTCTTCTTTATAAAAAAAAGACATAAATTTTTTTTGTCAACTTGCCAAGAATCCTCATTACAGCAATGGTTTTTCATGACTTCTTCAATGCCTTACCCAACCTAGTGCTTTCCCATTCTGCTATAAATAGCATTATAAACAGCTATAAACAGAATTATGTTCCATGAAACACAGTATTTGGCTGTATCTAAATGCATATAATGAATTGTGACAACTGAAACAGGAAACTCAAATCTCTCTGTAACAGTCATCTAACATCCTCATACCCACTAAGTTGGTTGCCATTTCAGAAATTATTCTATGCAGTCTAGATCCCTGGGGACAATACTTGTACTCGGTGATTCACAATAAGCATTAATCTTCTGAAGACCTAGTCAAACCCACTTTGCTCAACCCATCTCCAACTGCTCCTCCATCTCTGGAGGACATCAGAAAGCCAGTGCCTGGTCTAAGATGCCCAGTCAGTTTGTTGTGGAGAAGTCATCATAGAAAGAGGCAAACTTATATAACACAGCATCATATTAAGCCCATTTCTGGAGCTTATCTATTAATTACATGACTTATGCAAGAGTAAAATGAGAAAAATGCATTTTGGTTCACCTCCACTTTGAATTATTTCTTTGCTTAAATGAAAAAAAAATCTTTTCTGGTGCCTTTTCATATGCTGTAATTACATATGTTGCTGGGTATTTCAATTATTTTTCAGTGATGAGGAACCCTTATCATTAATGCAATTATACACATTAACTAGATTGTATTTTGTTGTGTAATGACTATCTGCTTATTTCATTACAAAGATCACAATCAATAGATATTTCAGAAATAGGTTTCTTTCAAAACAAAGTAGAAAGAAAATGTAGTTTTTCATGAACAAGTGTCCTTTCTGGAATTCACTCTCACTAGATGTGGCAAACTTTAGAATTAATGTACTACATTAACCAACAAAGAAAACTACAGTTAAATGCAGTTCTAGAAATCTGTTTAGTACTCATTCAGCAATAATCTTAGCTATTATTCCTAGTAAAATTTAGGAGGAAAAAGGTATCACTCTTGAAGATTAACCAAAAAAAAATTAAGCAAACTTAAACCAGGAACAAGAAACAAGATGCCTACAAAATATAACTGAGAAGAGTGTATATTTCACTGGAAAAAAAAGGAAGTGTTTATCATGTCAATTAGCTTTTTATACCGCATATTATTAAGGGGTTTTTTTATAATCCAGTAACACAGAAGAGGAAATCTGAAAGCTATTTACAACATTTGATTAAAGCAATCCATCCAATTAACATTGGTACTGATTGGTACTTGTCCACCCTTTCCTCAGGCCTAATAATTAATTAATATAAACTATTATATTATGTTACACTAAAAGGAGCTCCTGCATTAGAACCTTGTTATAGTGCAAATCACCATTGTGGGCTTACAAACCCACACATATGAACTGTTTCCCAAAATCATAGAATAGTTTAGGTTGGAAAAGACCCTGAAGATCACATCCAACTGTTAACTGAGCACTGCCAAGCCCTCCACTAACCCACGTCCTTAAGCACCATGTCTACATGTCTGTTAAAGACCTATGGAGCCTCCACTATTTCTCTGGGCAGCCCCTTCCAATGCTTGATAACACCTTTGTGATGAAATTTTTCCTAATCCCAAATTTAAACCTTCCCTGGTGCAGCTTGGGGGTGTTTCATCTTGTCTCTGTTAACTTATTTCAAGTATTGTAGAAAGTGATAAGGTCTCTCCTGAACTTCCCTCTCTCCAGGCTAAACAACCTCAGCTCCCAATAGCCGTCCCTCATCACACTTGCGCTTCAGACCCTTCAGCAGCTTTGCTGTCCTTCTCCACACACACTCCAGCACTTCAGTGTCTTTCCTGACTGAGGTGCTCAGAACAGGACACAGCACTTGAGATGCAGCCTCACCACTGCCAAGTATATAGGGGGACAATCCTTGCCCTGCTCCTGCTGGCCACACTATTGCTGATCCAGGCCAGGATGCCACTGGCCTTTGTGGCCACCTGGGCACAGCTGGCTCATGTTCAGCAGGGGTCAATGAGCACCCCCAGGTCCTTTTCCACAGGGCAGCTTTCCAGCCCTCAGCACTGCAGGGGGTTGTTGTGATCCAGGGGCAGGAATTTGGTCTTGTTGAACTTGGTATCATTGGATTCAACCCAGCTTGTCCAGCTCTGTCTGCAGAGCCTTTCTACTCTCCAGCAGATCAACACTCCCACCCAACCTAGTGATGTTTGTGACCTGACTAGAGCAGCCCTCAATCCCCTTGTCCAGACTGCTGATTAGGATATCAAACAGGACTGATCCCAATACTGAGCCCTGGGGAACCACTACTCATTTATACCCAGCTGTCAGCTGGGTATAAATCCATTCACCACTACTTTGGGCCCACACAACCAGTTTTTCACCCAGGAAACAGTGCATCCATCCAAGGCCTAAGTAGCCAGTTTTTCCAGGAGAATGCTGTGGGAAATGGTGTTAAAGGTTATAGTGAAGTCCAGGTAGACAACATGCCTCTTTTTCTCATCCACTAGGCAGGTCACCTGGTCACAGAGGATAAGGTTGTTCAAGCAAGACCTGCCTTTCCTAAATCCATCCTGGCTGGGCCTGGTGCCCTGGTTGTCCTGTGCCATATGATGGCACTTATGATGATCTACTCTGTGCCTGGCACTAACATCAGGCTGGCAGGCCTGCAGTTCCCCAGGTCATTCTTTCAAACCTTCTTGTAGGTGTCACATTTGCCAACCAGGACCTCCCCAGCTAACCAAGATTGATGGTAAATAATTACAAGTGGCTCAGTGAGCACTTCCAGCAGCTCCCCCAGTGCAGGAAACATGGATGGAAAGCAGCCTGGCAGAAAAGGACATGGAGGTGCTGGCTGACACCCAGCTGACAGCAATGTGCCCACATGGCCAAGCAGGCCAGTGACACCCTAGCCTGTAACAGCAATAGTGTGGCCAGCAGGACCAGGGCAGTGACTGTCCCCCTGTACCCAGTACTGGTGAGGCCACACTTCAAATCTTACGTTCAGGTCTGGCCCCTCACTACAAGACCTTGAGGTGCTGGAGTTGTGTCCTGAGAAGGGCACCAAGGCTGGAGAAGGGCCTGGAACACAAGTCCTGTGAGAAGCAGCTGAGGAAGGTGGGGCTGTTTAAGCTGGAGGAAAGGAGGCTCAGGAGACCTTACAGCTCTCTACAATACCTGAAAGGAGACAGACGGGTGGGAGTTGGTCTCTTCCCAGGCCACTCTTAACAGAAGAGGAAATGGACTCAAGCTGCATCAGCAGAGGTTCAGACTGGACAGCAGGAATAAATTTTTCACTGAAAGGGTGGTTAAGAATTGAAACGAGCTGCCCAGCAGGGGGAGGGGGTCTGTGTCCCTGAAGTTCTCAAGAACTAACTGGATGTGGCACTTAACGCTATGGTTCAGTTGACAGATTGGAGTTTGGTCAAAGGCTGGACCTGATGATCTTGGAAGCCTTTTCCAACCTTAGTGAATCTGTGATTTGATTCTGTGAAGCTGTGACACAACTCCCCATCCCTATTTTCCAGCTCAGGAGGCTGGTACACAAACTTGTCTTAGTGCTCAAGTCTGAGGCAAAGAAAGCATTAAACACCTCAGCCTTTTCCTCATCCTTTGTCACTGTTTCCTCCTGCATCCAGTAAAGATGGAGATTCTACTTAGCCCTCTTTTTGGTGCTGATATATTTTAGAGAAGTATTTTCTTTTGTTTTTTATGGCAGTAAAGACTTTATGTTCTACTTGGGACCTTCTAATTTTTCTCCCTGCATAACCCCATGACATCCTTTAGTCCTCCTGAGTTGCCTGCTCCTTCTTCCAAAGGTCATAATCTCTCTTCTTTCAGTTCCAGCCAGAATTCTCTATTCAGCCAGGCTGGTCTTCTTCCCCACTGGCTCACCCTTCAGCATACAGGGATGGTGATTTCCACTGTCTGTAGAACATCATGTTTGGGAGGGAGGATTCACATTAATTAAGATGTTTTTATACAAAAACATCAATTTGCATTGACCACTAGCTTCTAAACACACTACACCTGATAATCTCTTACTAAAGGTTGTTTTTCCTGGATTATTGTTTGGGGTTGATTTTACGCTAAGGTAAACATCAGAACATATTTCACAAAACTAAACTCTTATTTTGCTGTTCAACTAATCTGCATGTCCCCTGTTACAACAAAAAAAGCAAATAGTGAAAAACCCAAATATTCACTAATGGTTTTGCAACAAACTTGGCACAATGCCAGGGATTCATAGGTAAGATTACATGGGCTAGGAAGCAGATAATGTTTACAGTCCTTCTAGATCAGAGCAAAGATCCAGCTTATTATGCCCTGAAGAAGACAGAAGTTTAGAGAAAGCATGTACAGAATGGGGCATGGCTCTGTAATCTATGTAGTCAAGTTAGCTATTTGCTGTTTGTGATTATCTTGCTTACCAGTAACTGATTGTCCTAAACTCCAGAAAAGCATTCAGGTGATTTCTGATTGTCCTAAACTCCAGAAAAGCATTCAGGTGATTTCTGATTCCATCTACACTTCTGTTTTCTGGGATTTTTTTCCATGACAAGACTTACAACTTTAACATACAAAATATCAGTAAAAGGAAGTTTCCTATTTCTTCATTTTGGTAGCCTTTCAAAAACAGTCTTATTGTTTTCATTCATTTTCATACTAGATCAAGAATTTCATGATTTGATCATAACAGATTAGCTACCACCAAGCTCATTTTCTTACTTAAAGTCCTACCCTTCTTTCCCTCTTTTTACAGCAGCTCTTACATTAACTTCAGTAGGGTTTTTTGTGGTTTTCTCTCCCTTTCCCACGTCAGGTGCTGTTCCCAACAGCCAGCCTGCGGGCAGGCTCGCCTCCCCATCCCGCTGTTCCAGACGCTGCACAGCTCATCTCAGAAAGCCGTTCAAAGCCACCCCTCCGTGCTGTCCCCGAGCAGCGGCCTCAGGTCAGAGCTGGTTTATGCCTCTAGGTTGCCCTTCTCCACACACAACCTTCGCGTTTGTCAACACTGCACCTCCTGCACTATTTCCTACTGATTTCACAGAATCACAGGACTATCAGGGTTGGAAGGGACCTCTGGACATTATCTAGTCCAACACCCCTGCCAAGGCAGGGTCACCTAGAGCAGGTTACACAGGAACGCGTCCAGGGAGGTTTGGAACATCTCTGCAGAGGAAGACTCCACGACCCTCCACGCAACCGGTTCCAGTACTCTGCCACCCCCAACACTAAGTCCTTCGTCTTGTTCCCATCACAAAAAGGGCGCAGGAGTACTCAGCCTTTTGCCTCCTAAAGCGGCGCTCCCCGACAAGGCAAACTCGCGGAACCCTCCCACGGCGGGACGCCGGCGGTACCGCGGCGGGCCTGCCGCGCTTCCCCCGGTCCCGGCCCTCGCCTCACCGCGCTCCCCCCGCCCCCCGCCGGCGCCCCGGGGTGAGGAGTGACGGGCGCAGAGCGGG
>VXBR01001458.1:480321-726059 GCA_013400215.1 Cisticola juncidis
GGGTCGCAGCGTGTGCTGCGTCCTCCGCGTAAAAATGTAAGAAACGTCGAATGCGGCTTTGGCCTCGCCAGGCTGCCGGTGAAATTGAGCACATGGGCGCTTCTCTTTCTGGGGCAGCTCGAGTGTCTGGTTTTCGGTTTGTTTTATTTAGTTGTATTTTATATCTATGTATAATATAGATAGGTTATATATATTTACTATGTATTGTAATATATGTATACACATATATTTTTTTTATATTTCATTATATATATAGATACTCATATATATGAGTATATATTCATACTTTTGTATGAATTTCTTTCTAATTTTTTCTGGGCTGGGCTATCTTACACGCTGCGTCTGTGTACCTGGCTGGGTTTTGTAACGCCAGCAGACACAGCCCCACCACGGCAGGGTGTGGCCACGACTGGATTCCTCTGCTGCTTTTTAAAAACTTGCTTGGCTAGTCTTCTGGTCAAAATGCAACACTTTGGAGGTTAAATAAAAAATGCCAGATTCTTAATTTTGTGCCAGATCTGTGATTTGCAGATGAAAGCTGAAGAGCTTACATAACATTTGCTGTGGAATGGAACAAACTGCACATTTTCTTTTATGCAGCTTGAAATGCTATCCTGCATACCCCACTTCTTTTATAAATACAGTTGTACAACCACAGTTTTTGAAATCATCTCGTTATTTGACCTTGCAGTGGAAGCAATTGGTAATCACGAGGTGGTTTCTGTCCCCGGTGCCTGCAGCATCCTGCTGTTGTCAGGCCAGCTCACAGTGTCAGGAGTGTGAGGTGGTGGGGCCAGGCAGGGGCCAGGGCTCTGCTCCCTTGCCAGACGTGGCCTTGGCGAGGGAGGGCAGGGTGACTCAGTGATGGCATTCTCACATGTAGCTCTGCCATACTGTGTAACTGAGCAGTGCAGAGTGCCTTAGTCTTGCTTTCTGTCATGTGAAGTCCCTTGCGGTATTGACACTCGAAACAGATCCCCCCCGACGCTCCCCTTCTGTGTTTATGGGTTGGAGAAGGTGAGGTTCTATATGGAAGTGAGTGCTTTGAAAGGCCATCTTGGAATTCCTTTAAAACTCGGTGTTTGTAGCTGTGTATGTCACATGTAGGCACACGCCTACATACACTTAGTTGCAATTTTGAGACAAAACCTTTCATGTTTCCCTGCCTTTGGGAGGGGACTGGGGAGGATCCTTATCTGAAGTGTTATCCTGCATTCTTAATTGAAGGGATTGTCAACCATTGGAACAGGCTGCCCAGGGAGATGGTGGAGTCACCATCCCTGAAGGTATTCAAGGAACAATGTGACACTTAGAGCTGTGGTCTAGTTGACAAAGTGGTATTTGGTCAAAGGTTGGACTTGATGATCTCAGAGGTGTTTTCCAACCTAAATGATTCTGTCATTTTCAGCCCTCAGCAGTGGAAGAGAGACATAATTTTTGCCTTTTTCAGTTAATGACAACTTCATCTCTTTGAAATGGACTGTGACATAATTCACTCTTGTCCTTTGCATTGTGTCATGGTTTCCCACCATTAAGAATTACTCTTTCTAATGCAATAAGCGCTCCATATTTTGGGGGCTTTTGAAACACTTAGTGCATTGTTGTAAACAAACCTGTAATGCAGGGCTGTTATGAAGGATAACCTGTATGACTTAGTGGAGAAGAAACACTCTTGTGAACAAGATAATTTAAGAATGTAGGCAGAATTAGGGCTCCTCTAATTCTTGATTAATAAATATCAAGCACCTTCACTTTCTAAATGTTTATTCCTTTTTGCTTGAAGAAATGTTTCTTGTGTGATTAATTAGTTGTGGGAATTGGTGACTTCTTAGATTTCATTCATACACATAGTGAACTGGGACATCTATGAAGTGTGAAATGACAGAATTGGAATGATGGTGACAGTTTTCTTGACAAAATGTGTTAAGTATTTTCACTGGGAAATAAGCAGAGTATTTTGTTAATTCTTTTCATGATAGCATAGAGGGCTGTTGTGTAGTGCACATTTGAGTTTCATCTTACATTTTTATTCTCTCTCTACTTCTGGCCTCGGTGAGAAGATAAACAAGATGTTTGTTTAGGATTTTTGTACAAAAACAGCCTTGTTTTAGTTAAAGCTTTCATGTGCGAAAGGTTATAATGTTAAATATGCTTGGGTTGCCTTAAAGTTTATTCTTCATGATTAAAATTCAGTTAACAAATCAAAATTAGGATTCCCTTCAGGATTTTCCCCTTATCCCCCTGTCTACATTTCACATATCATACCAACTCCTGTATTAAGAGACAGGTAGGACTTGTAGCTGTAGCTTGTAGCTCTGACTTAGCTTCAGTCACGCTACTTATCTTACTTAGTGGGTAGGACCCCTTTGGTGCCAATTGTTTACACATCCAACACATATAATAAGTGTGTTTGAAAGACTTCTAAAATGGTTTCAAGTGTGCAGCATCCTGGGGCATGGGTGTAGGATGGATAGGCGTGGTGGAATGTTCCAAGCCAAAGCCTGCAATTCTTGTAGTACAGATTCTTGCTAGAGTTCACATGTGAGCACAACTCTGCCTTTCGTGCATGTTCTAGAGCACATCACTGTCTTTATATTATTGAAAGTGATGTTTTATGATTATTTTTGAAAAAATTGAGTGATTTCTTCCCCATGCCACTTGTGTTTATCCATTCTTCTAGTGCAAAGGCTACAACTTGGTTGTAGAACTGTGGACTTGGGATTTTAGTATTCTTGCTATTGCTAAAAGTTGTAAGAATTTTTGAAGACTTCTAGCTACAGGTATTCCACTACTCTGCCCCCTGTGCAGCTGAACGGATGTCTAATGTGCTTTTGGGAGCAAATCCTCTGTGCCTCAGGCAGGTATCAGCTGTTTTCACATGCCACAGTTGCTTAGAAATACGGAACATCACCTAGTTGAAACATTTGGCATCTACAAGGGGAACACATTTTTCTTTAAAGTACATTGTTCAGCTTTGTCACTATCATTTTACCCTCACGTATTCCAGCTTTCATGAGAAAAGGAGATAGAGGAATTTCTGCATCTGTAATTAGAATTTTCTCCAAGCTGACTTCAGTACAAAGACTGCTGGGAACCCAACTCATCAAATGCTTTTGATAACACAGGAGACTCTGTGTTACAGGGCTTTTTTTCCTTGACTTTTCTCAAGGAAATAGTTAATTCAACATGGGACTGAGGTCTGATGCCCCATAAAGTTCCAAAGTGATCAACTTTGTGTTTGAGTTTGTTAAGTTTTTTCCTGTCTGTGGAGAAAAATTATAAAAATTATGCCACGATGCAATGGGGCATGGGGTTTTTACATGTTCTAGGATTTCAGCATTTACAAAATGAATATTTCATATGAAAAATATTGAGTTCCCATGGTCTAGAAGTACATACATAATTGGCTGCAAGATTGAAAAGGCAGCTTGTAAACACTAGAGCTGACCAAAAATCTTTTATGCTTTTGGACACTATACATGACAATAGTCACACTGATACAGCTAACAAGCATTATTACTTTTGTCACATTTCATACCATTTAATTTATAACACAGGTTATAAATTAAATATCTGTTATAACAGGCATTTCAAATACATTTTGCTTTGCTTTCCAGAAGGTCATCAGCTAACATCTCAATTTCTATCTCTGTAAGCCTGAGTTTACAAAATACCTTTGCTTAGAGGACAACAGCCTAAAAACTTGATCATGAAGTTTACTTATTCCTTTAAAAACGCCATAGCACAAAGCCTTAAACCTACATTCAGTGCTTATCCTCAGCAAGTTTGCTGATGACATGAAGTCATGAGCAGTGCCATTGATACAACAGAAGCATGGGTTGCCATCGAGAGGGACCTGGACAAGCTTGAGAATTGGTACCATGAGAACCTCATGAAGTTCAACAACTGAGTAGAGGGTGCTGCACCCGAGTCAAGGCAATCCCAGATACAGGTACGGACTGGGAGAGGAGCTCTCTGAGTGGAGCACTGCAGAGAAGGACTTGGAGATTCTGGCAAACAAAAGCTGGACATGAGTTGGCCATGTGGCAATGTGCTCCTGCAGCCCAGAAAACGCAACTGCATCTGGGGCTGCATCCAAAGCAGCACGGGCAGCAGGGCAAGGGATGGGATTCTGCCACTCTGCCCTCATGAGACCCCACCTGGAATGCTGCTGGACTCCAGCTGTGGAGTTCTTAGCACAAGACAAATGTGGACCTGTTGGAGTAAATTCAGAGGAGGGCAACAGAAATGATCAAAGGGATGAAGCACCTCTCCTATGGAGACAGGCTGAGAAAGCTGGGTTTGTGCCACATGGGGAAGAGACAATTCCAGGGAGAGAGGTGATGGCTAAAAGGTGACTTTTTACACAGATAGAGCATGATAGAACAAGGGGTAGCATTTTTAAAGTAAAAGAGGGGAGATTTAAGTTAGAAGTTAGGAATATAATCTTTACTGGGAGACTGGTGAGGCACTGGAACAGATTGCCCAGAGGAGCTGTGGATGCCTTGTCTGTGGAAGTGTTCATGGCCACACTGGACGGGATTTTGAGCAATCTGGTCCAGGAGAAGGTGTCTCTTTACAGGGGGCTGGAACTGGATGATCTTTCAGGTCCCTTCCAAGAGAAACGATTCAATGATTCTCTAATAAAGGCTGTGAAGAGTTACTTGGAGTATCAGCTAATGGTAGACATAGTGCACAAGGAGGTTTGGGTGAAGCAGCTTGCCTCTCCACATTTAGAGTTAGCACATTCACATGCCTCTGATAATTCTGGCTTCCTTTGAGTTATCTTTAGAAGTATTTTAATTTCCATAACTCATAGTAATATATTTTAAAAAACCTGAAAACACACACACACAAAACTCACAAAACTCAAACCTACAGACTTCTAGAGATGAGAACAAGGGAGAAATTGGCTCATCTATCTCCATTACTTAATTTCTATCAAAGAAAGGCCTTCTGTGTTTGAAATTATTCTTTTTGCAGTAAAGACTGGTGCTTCTTTGTATTTTGGGTTGATTTCATACTGTGTATTTGCATGCCAGTATGTAGATGCCTGTGTTACTTCTCCTCGTCTGACTTCTTAGCTGTCTTGCTGTAACCATACAGATGTAATGCAAGTTTGCGTAAAGGTTTTTAGAAGAATTAATCTTAATGGAATTTGGTTTTCCTCCTTCCACACAAATTGCTGTGATTAAAATGTATAAATATATGTAACTGTGGAAATATAAGCTTCACAAATTCTATTATAATTTCTTATTATAATGTTCTCAATTTAAAAATTCTTCAAAATACTGTCAGTATCTCAGCTTTCTATATTGATAGCAGTGTCTGTGGAATTCTCCTCTTTGAAATACAGAATTGTTGGGCTGTTTTCCTTTTAGAGAAGGTGCTATCTTCTGTATCATTCCTTTTGCATATTTGAATTCTTGAAGGCTGAATTTAATTGTAACTTCAGTATGCTCATGAGTTTTTTCCTGGGCACAGGCTGTCATCAACAGCTAACTTTAGTAGGTTATTGCAGGTAAAACAAGGAAAACCAGGCTGGTTTTAGCATGGATAAGAGTTGGGCTTTTTTTTTTTCATTTTCAGCTTTATTTTTAAGCACTTTTTAACTTCCTCCCACCAGATTGTTTGGACAGAATATATTTCCAGCTGTCTTAGGTCAACCTTAAAATACTTCCAACTCCTTGATTCCTCTATACTGTCTGCTGCTGGTTCTGCAGACCTTTCTGGTCTGTTCTGCCTCTCTCACCACAGCCAGCACTAACTTAATGCAGTGCCATCCAGTAAACAACTTGTAATCCAGGGTGGGGTAGGAGGAAAGTGAAGTTACATTAATTCATATTATAAAAACCATTAGGGTTGTGAAAGCATACATGAGAGTCTTCCAGTGCAGCTCAGCTGACACTCTGCAAGGCCATGTAGTGCTTGCTGTAGTACTTGTACCCTGCCATAACTTGTACTGTCACTGACAGATCACTGATTTCTCACACCAGTATTGTTGAGCAGTGAAGAATGGAAGCTGGTAAAGCTTCAGGAATCCAAGTGATAAAGATCATGGTAGAAAATACATGAGCATGGCACAAAACTTCACTGTACAGAGACCCTGTTTTCTACTTTTCAGCTCTGCTCCCGTTGCCTTACACTGATGTATAATCTGTTGTCTCCTGTCTCCCTTGCTGTTCTCAAAGTGTTTATGTCAGCATTGTACAACCCTGCCCATTGGCTAACCAGGGTGTCAATGATGCTTTCATTCCCTGCTACTCCTTTCATAGACTCCTTGCCTATACTGTAAATAGGGTGTCCAGAGTGTACATTCTGAGCCTTTCCTTGTTCATGGTCCTTGGAATCTGGAGGAAAGAGTGTTTGCTTGTTGCTGTTGGTTCCAAACCAGGACTAAGGAGCTCAGGCTCTGACAAAAGTAGTCTGCTGGATTTCAGCTAAAGAGTGTTGTCATTGCCTTTATTTTTTAACATCCTTTTCCTGTAGGTTCCTTTTCAACTTATTCCACTATTTCCTTGAACTCCACAGATCTTCTCTTGAAGAGAAGAAGATTAACCTAGATTCTTTGCTTTCAATCATTGGCCTAAAGGAAATCGTAAATGGAGAGAGACTCACAGGGACATGTTTAGCATAGGCTGCTGCTTGTCATCCACATCTCTGTATTGCATCACTTTTTCTTGGGCTGGGCAAAATCTTTCCGATGCATATCTGGCATATGCTGTTCGAGGAATTCCAAGTACCAGGTGAATCCCAAGGCTGGAGCTGGCTACCACAGTATCATGTTATTACACATTTGTGCAACCAAAATTGCATTAATCTCTTTAATTGTAGTGCCAGGTTAAAATTTCTTGTTTAGGCCCTTTTCCAGTGCTGCACAATCCTGTTTTTCAGGTTTCTCCTTCCCATTAGAATGTTGTTCTTTAACTTTCCTTGACTATGTGAGTTTTCATGTTTATGAATGTTCATAATTTTGAATGTTCTCTGTTGATACAAGCCTTTTAGCATTGATGTTCCTGATGTAACCATGGGTATTTGCAAATCAGCTATGCTTTAATGTATTCTTGTACTGTCTCTGAACTTTTTCGTGGAGTGAAAGCAGAGACTGAATTACTGTATGGGGCTCATAGGGGTATTTGTCACTGTTTTTTCTTCCTTTTGTAGCCAAAAAAACCCCACCAAACCTTTTCTCACCAAATACTTCAAAGCTCAAACATACATGGGCAACATATGTGTAAAATCTGCATATGAGTCTTTGTTTCCCCTTTGTCATCCTTTCTTTGAAACTGTACTTTTGATGTTGGGGTTCTTGTAATGGTATTAGGCTTTATTTCATCAGTTCATATTCAGCATAATTTTGATTGTATCAGAATTAGTTATAGCTTTTAAGTAAAAAGGCTTTATTTATGCTTTAATGCACCTTGCTCAGATAATTTCACCAAATGTTCAGCCAGCAAATTATTAGTGTTAGTCAGAATGTAAATTAGAGGCTGACGCACTTGCCTCATCAGCTTACAAATTAAGCAGTTAATCAATTTTGGTGTGATATTCCCCCATGGGGTTTGTGTTGCTGACTCACATATGCTCAATATCTTCTCCTTTCAACAAGAAGCAGGAGTGCAAATGAAGCTTACTCCCAGCTGAGCATTCACTGGTCACGGCATTCCGAATCCATCAGTCAGTGTATCCTCCTGATAGATATTATTGTCTTATTGCTCCTGGTTACCTCTTTCCTGAGCAGTGCTTGAATACAAAATAGACAATTAGATATGCATACTTAAAAGCTAGTAGTGAGGACAGTGCTGCAGGGTTATTACGTATGTTATTGATGGGGTAAACTGAACATGGAAATTCTGCTTATATCTAAATATCTCATACAGTATTTTTGTTAAAAAGCAGATATGTCTATATGATTTTTTCAACAGACTGGCGATAGTAAATGAGTTTCTGAGGAACTAATTTTACAATCCAAATCCTAAGGCAAGCTTGAGGGAGAAGAGGATAATTTGAAAGATGAAGAGAAGTTGAAATAATTTTTGAGATCACAGAAATCCCAGTTACAATTTGGTCTGTTTATAGACAGATTAAATAGAAGCAAGAATTTGCTCCTCTGACTTCCCTATATTCTTTATTTTATTTCTACTGTATATTTGGACAGATGTCACCATTTCATAGTGCAAACCTCTATATCCTTTTTTTAAAGTGAATAGTTTTGAATTGTCTGACATATTTGTGCTATTTTTGATTTCCTAGGGGTTTATTTGCTAAAAAAACAGTAATTTGCTTTGTCTTTGGACAAAGTTTTAAGAAATTGGTCTAAAATTAAATGGTAATAATCAGGACTTAGCCATACCATATATACTATAAATCAAACCATTAAACTTTGCCTTTTTACTGTTGGTTGTTGACTCTGTCCTTATATAATCCTGACCTCTGTCAACTAAATACTAAGTATGGCATAGCCCAAGAGGGAGAGCCAAGCTCTTTCCTCAGTGATAAAAATACTATATTTCTTCTGCTGTGGTTTTGACATTCAACAAAATGAGAGTCCAGCCAGGCCTTATCAGGCATCATATTATACATAACTGAGGTTAGGGTGTGGATTTGTTTGGTTTTTTTGTTTAAACAAGTCATCAGTTCCTCAAGGCTCCTATAGGCATCCCACCAGTTCCTTACTATCTACACAACACTGTAGAAGTAAAGGAACTCAAGGTGAGCCACTGGGGAAAGAATCACGGTTACCACTTTGAGCAACTGTGTTGGTTTGCAGCTTGAAAATGTTTAATCAGTGGCTTATTCATCCTGCCTGTTGTTCAAACCTCTCTGTGCCATGTTTGCTGGAAAATTAATGTCACTTTAGTTTTCATACCTGCTACTGTTTTAATTAAAATCTTACTTGCAGCACTTCGTAACAAGGTGTAGTTTTGAGCTCTTCAGTTGGTAGCATGTTGAACCTCTTCCTTTTTTTCTTCCCTCTTCCCCTCTCTGTACTTCTATTGTGCTTTAGAAATACCACCCATTTCTTAGCTTCTGAAAGTGCTCAAGTCTAGCCACATGCAAAGTAACTGGCAGAATGTTGTTGTCAATCCATCTGCTGTATCTTAGTACAGAAAAATAATCCTGCATTACTTCAGTCTGTGGCAGGAAGGGAAAAAGCGAGGGATAATGGAGGAGTGAATTCCTGTACCTAAAGAATAGAGAAGAAATAATGACGCAGGGAACAAGTGATACAGTGCAAAAGTGAAGTTTCTGATGTTATTTGAGGATGGGAAGTTAAGCTTTCCTTTGCTTGCTGTAGTAGTGTACAGCTAGATAAATGTCTCTCCAGTTTCTCCATTCCGTGGTGATAAAGGTACCCCACACTATGTGGCACCAACAAAAAACAAAAACAAAAACAAACAAAACCCCCAAAACAAACAACCAAAAACCACCTATCCAAACAACCCCCCCCCCCAACTTTTTTTAAATGTTGGAGTGAATTTTTAATTTACTTAACTAATGCTATTTTTCTGTGCAAAGTTTGTATTTTAGAATACAGTTTTTGGAATCACAGTGCAGGTAAGTCATAGAATGGTTTGGGCTGGAAGGAAAAAGGACATGTAATCCAACCCTTCCTGCAATAGGCAGGGACACCTTTGACTAGAGAAAATTGCTCAGAGCAACCAGTTATGTATTGAGAGGTGAAGGAACAGTAAGGTAGTAACAGCATTACTTTTCCTGACTTCTGAAGTTCAGCTTTGAGTTGTCTTCACTTAAATAAGAGCTCCTATGTGCACAGTGGCATGCACACATTGTTTTCTGATAACCATCAAATCTTTCTGAAGCAGTTCTGAATCTGAAATCTGAAAATGTTTACAGGAACTGTAATGTGATTTGCTATTTTTTCCCCACTCTGTTCTTCTTCCTGAATGAAATACAAGCTACCTTTTTTTTTTGTTTGTTTTAGTAGTCATAGGAAGAATTATTGGAGATGTTTCTGCAAATTCTGAGATTAGCCAAAGAGAAGCAAAGGGGAGGAAGGAATGTGTGGGTAAACAAGGAAGAGTTTGAGAAGAGCACAGAAGTTTATTTTATTTCTCTAATTTAGAAGCTGGATAATGCTTGCTTTTGCTCAGGCTTTTTTTACCTCTTCAGTGTTTTCATCTCCCCAGTATTTTTTATCTCCAGTGTGCAGGTCTTATTTTCATTTTCTTGACCACTTTGCTAGGAGTTCTTCATGGTCAGGCACATAACTGTCCATTTTACCACAGTTTAATCTTACTGAACTATGAGAAAAATTAAGTACCATGAAATGTGTATTTTGGGTAGACTCGGTAGGTGACCCTTCCCAAACTTGAGACCTCTAGACTTGCAAAGTATCTTAAGTGAAAACCTACATACAGAATTGTTTGCCTGATTTTGCAAATGTACATGCACTGGGTATTACAATGTTAATTATTAGTTACAAATTACAATATACTAAGTTTATTCTTTGTGCCTTCTCGAGAAGGATGTTGTATGCCTTTTGGGACTGCATCAATTTATCTCCATAAAAAAACAGAAATCTTGTTTTTCTCTTACTACACGCTGGTCATGTTTGCCCTCTGACCTTGAAAATGCAGTGTGAAGTGCAAACAACAGAATTAATGGAGACATTTGCTTCACCCCAGTTCGTTAATCTACCAAAAGCAGTTGTGAGTTCATGTTTTATTTGAGCTACACTAGCCTCTCCTCTTGCCATGTAGACAGGTTCCAGCCTGGGGAAGCCTTCCAACCACAGAAGAAATGCATATTCAAAACTCCTGCAATAGTACCATAACAGTCAGAGAAAATTCACATGCCAAGAGCTTTTTGGAATATCCTGAGCTCTTAGACCTTCACCTTCTCCTATCATTTCACACTCAGGGACTTGACTATCATCTTAACTTTCTGAAAAAGTAAGGGATTATTAGGAGATAGAATTAATATTTCTACTCTGATAACTGCATTGTGGTTTAGAGTCTGTTACATTCTATGGATTTCCTTTTGTTCCCAGAGAGGCAAATACTTCTGCACAGCCTTCTGATGACTGATGTCACTTCAAACTCTCCAAGGTTCTACCTGCAGCACCTTCACCAAAGCCAAATGTTGCTGCAAGCTGTCTCAGGGGATGCTAATCCAGACGCTCAGCTTTCAAATCTCTCTTGTTCTTCGAATCTTCCTCCTTGCTTGGAGAACATACTAGAGCAGTATTCTTCTCTTTGAAAAATGGAGGTGTATTGTATTCTAGTCACAATGGAGCCTGGACAGAAGCCTGGCTGACTTGCTGCTTCACTTGGTCTGAGCTGAATTGCTCTCTAATCTTCCTTGATATAACCTCAAAATGTATTTAGTCCTCACGTTCTTGGTTTTGGGTGGGAATGTTGCCCAGAATTAAGAAATGAATGAATCTTCAGGGAATGCCAATTAAAAAAAGAATCCACCTTTGACTGAATGTTGTTTCTCTATGAACAGTCTTTTTTACACGTTTGTGGATTTAGGAACAGTAGAATTTTATGGAAATGCTGTCACTAGTTGTTTTGAGAGATACGATATGAGACTAGATGCGTCTTTGGTCTGGCAAGCTATTTATGTGTCAGCTGGACGGTTTGGTTCTGATAAACTTGGAAATAGTGAGTGTTGTTATGTCCACACTGGAAAACAAAAATAATTTAGGTAGCTACAATCGAGACTGTCTCTTTAACTGCACCAAAGCTTCTTTTTGCAAATCTACTGGTGAAACATTACTATTCATACAGAAAATGGTATTTATAATGTTGCATAATAATAATAATTTATAATACTTGATTCTGTCTAGTCATTGACTAGTGACAGCAGATCTGGTGGATCAAAATGGAATAAATACACTTCTTCAGACTTAATGATCTTGTCAGTTTGGAGGGTAGATTTAAAGATTTTGTGTGCTTGCTACTGTACTTTTGAGCTTTATAAAGTAAACATAACTTATCTCTAATCCATGCTTGTTCCTCATTGAAATACATGACAGGCTTATGTTAGATTGTCACAGTCTGGTCTGGTGGTGAAGGTGCTGCAACCTCCCTTGCTAGAAGTCTGTAAAGACACCCAGATTGCTGGAGACACAGGCACTCTCAGGTGGAAAGTGATTTGCTCTTTGTGCCCTCTCAGGTGCAGAGTGAACAGCTCTTGGGTGCACCCTCAAGTGCAGTGTGATTCACTCTTTGGGAGGCTGCCTGAGCAGCAGAGCCGTGTTCGCCACGCTGGGTGACGCAGGAGTAAAAGCAGTGAGATGGGATCATTCCAGTCTCCAGGAGAACTTCTTTATTCCACGAGATCTGGAGGAGAAAAGAGGCCCAAATGGTCCCACAGGAGAGGGATTATAGAGGGTAGCCAGGGCGGGGTTTCACAATTTAGCCAATGGGGAAAGGAATTGGGAAAGATCCAAAAAGAACCAACCAGGAGGGGTAAAAACCAGGAAAGAGAAGAATAACCAATGGGGTATGAAACGTTAACAGAACTGCAAAGGCTCATGGGTTGGAGTATTTTTTCTCAGCTTGATCCAAGGAAAACTCTCAAAGGGGGTTCCCAAAGGAGTGTCCCTGTGAACTGAGGCACCCTAGGGGCTGCACATGGGTTGAAGCACTTTTGCTCACCCTGAGTTCCAAGGAAATTTCTCAAGGTGACTTCCCAAGGGGAGTAGCTGCTAATTGAGACAGCTGAGGGGCTGTGTACTGTCTAAGAGAGTGAATTATTTCTCTGTGGATGGTCCATGGACTACAATATCAGATTGTATGCAAAGAAAATATTTATAAGAGTTTCAACAGGAAGTAAATTATAAAGGTAGATTCTTAGCATGAAACAGAATTTTGTTCGCTTTCTGACATGCCACATGTTTAGCTCTGTAAAGAGTTACTCTTTAAATATTAGAGAAACTTTTAGTATTCGTGAATCAGCAGTTGCCAGTTGTTGTGCTGTTTGAAGGACAGCAGAGTTACAGTGGTATAGAGAGGAGCAATTTGAGTGGTCAGTGATAGAACAACTACCCTGAGCAGAGACTAAGAAAGCTGAGACTCCTGAAAGAGTGGAGAATGCTGTGGGCTTTGACTCTTTGTAAAAGCATGAAGGTAGTAGATAAGTTGAATGCATTAGGTATTCACCAGAACTTGTGAGGCTTGAGCTAGCAGGCATTCACTGTAACTGGCAGATTAATTTAAAATAGAGCATGTATTTCTGTAAGTAGGAGGTGAACTGCTGCTGCAGGAATTCCGATGGCAGAGTATCCACAGATTTGGAGAGGCATTAGACAAATTTGTATGCAATAAGCCTATAAATAAATGGTGACAGAACAACTAAGGATGTGTCTCAGACACCCTTGGTGTTACCAGTATGGATTCTGAACATGTGCAAGTGAAAGAGATTGCATAAAAGAATCAGGCTAGTATGTTTTATTAAGTGGTGTCTTCAGTTACAACTGTCAGAAACAAAATGAACAAATGTGGATCTGATGCAGAAGATAACTTCTTATATTTGCTTGTTCTGCATTTGTTTGATTTACCCTTTATTTGTAAAGAAACACTTTTCCCATACAAATGCAGTGGAAGGCTTCCTTCTGGGATGGATGGAATGTCTCATTGTCAATCCCATCAATATATGTTTTTTCTGGTTTTTCATATGAGATATGCTAAACTGACCATAATTTATTTCTTTCATGTTTTACAGTGAACAACCCTATACCTTCCAATCTTAAATCAGAAGCTAAAAAGGCAGCTAAAATACTACGAGAATTTACAGAAATAACTTCCAGAAATGGACCAGATAAAATAATACCATGTGAGTGAAGAAAACGCTTTGATTCAGCTAAAACCTTCAACACTCCCTGTGTTGCAGTCATGCTGTCTTTACTAATTCCCTCTGTTTTCACAGACCACAATTTAGAGAGAAATGAAAATTTTCATTTCTTTGTCACCATAACTTCTTTGAAAATATTTCAGAAACTTTGAAAATATGAAGTAAAAGGTTTCAGATTGCTGTGTTCTTGACAGATGTTACTTACTGGGAGACATCTTTTGAGAGTTTACTGCTCCAGTGTACCTGCAGTGGAAGGCTTCCTTCTGGGATGGACGGAATGTCTCATTGTCAATCCCGGAAATATATGTTCTTAAGAGACAACCTAGAATAGTAGCTCTAGCTCTTGAATGTATGTACTGATTAGAATTACCTAGATGAAAATAAGTTAAAGCAAAGAAATCAAGGTGATTTTACTTTTGATACTGTTTTTTTTTATGGCCATCCTTTTCTTTTTTTTGCAGTTACTCTGTGTTTCTCTTGGTGTCTTCCTCCACTTGGTATTGTTGGTTGTGGTTTTGAATCCTTAACTGTTATGTTCCGAATCCTTAAGTGTGTGTGGGGAAGGCCTGCAATAAGATTTGCAGGATGATGACACATCAGTATTTGCCACAAAACACTGTCTAATGATACGAGCTTGTTAGGCTGCTCTATGTTGCTGTGACTTAAATTTGGACTCTTCCAAAAATCTGTGGAGACGTGGTTGTCAGCTATTCACTGTCTGTTTTCTGTTTATCTTGCCAAGAGTACTCACACACAAAGTGTGTGACATTAAACAAACTAATTCTATGCAAGCTGATCAGGACAGGTGAAGCAGCTGTGTCACTGTAAAGATTGTCCCAGGTTAATGTGACCTGCAGCTGGGTTTGTGGTTCTCTGTGGTGATGTCATTATCAGATCAACTTATTTTACAGTTTTTTTTAAGCTTTTGCTTCAATTATTTGACTTTATGTTCATACTTGTTAAATGTTGAGTTTTGTTCTCCCCTTCTCTTAGAACTTCTCATGCAAGGTCTTGAACAAATGATTTTGCTTTTTCAGCTCATGTGATAGCTAAAGCCAAAGGCCTTGCAGTTTTATCTGTTATCAAAGCTGGATTTTTGGTGACTGCTCGCGGTGGAAGTGGAATTGTATTAGCTCGACTTCCTAATGGAAGTAAGTGGATATGTTCCTTTTGTACTTCATGAGAGAATTAAAAGAGATAAAAATATTTTTTCATTATTCTTTTCACAGCACAAAATGGAAGATGTGTGATGAGTCAGAGAAGTAGGTGACAGGTGACCATGTTTGGTGTGAATGCTGTTTTCAAACCTTTGTACCTTTGTTTGACCAAATGTAAATGCTTTCAGTATCTTTGTGGAAAACAGTGAAATATAAGAGTACATAGTGTAAAATTAATTAGAAAAGTTGATTGTTTCTGATTATGAAGAAGTGTATAATAAATAGTTTGTAACAAGGAATTGTTTAGATCGTGAGGATTTGTATTTCTTAAATCCTTTCCAGTAGGATGAAGCATTATAGTTGTGATTCTATTATAGTGGTTTTGAACATAGTTTTAAATAGATAAAATTTTAGTATTTTTAAACCATAATAATAAAATTAATATTTCTTGTAAAAGATGGTAAAATTCTGTAAATTTATCTTGTTTTACACAACAGCCTGGTCTGCTCCCTCTGCAATAGGAATTGCTGGTCTTGGTGGTGGATTTGAAATTGGAATTGAGGTATGGTTTTGCATTTTAAATACTTGTTGGTAACTTTTTTTGCAAGAAAGTAAAATATATTGACAAAGATCTAAATCTTAGCAAGACAGTCAATCTACTTTCATGTACGAAAATATTATTATGTAATCCATTTATGCAAGACAAACAAAAGAGGGGTTTTGATCCCATCAGTCAAATCGTTAAAAGACATTTAGATGAAAAGAAGTGACAGGACACTAATTTCCTTGATTTCTCATTTCTAGCAGACTGAATTTTTCACATATGGAGAGCTTCCTGTCAGTGTTCACATATAAGACAATTGAAGTTAATTGAAAAAGCATCGTATACTTAATACTGTGTCAAATGCTTTACTAAAGGGCCCAGGGACTCCATCTGGCAAGAAACAGTGTAAAGACTTGAAGCTGGAATAAAATGGACTCCACTCAATGTTACTGTACTTCACACATTTCACCTCTCACTTGTGGTTACTGACATGATCCTTCAGTTGGAAAGCACCAAAACAGGTGATGCCTCTTCTGAAGGAATACTGTAGAAAAGGAGCTAGTTCCAGCAAGCAGAAATGATTAAGTAAAGAATTCCCAACATATTCAGAGAAACCCTGGTGAGCTGAGCCCTGACAGCACTCTGCCTCTGCTTCCCATTTCTTCTTCCTCACAGCTCCTTCACACTTGTATGTTTGCATCTTTCCTCTGCTTCCCCCACTCTAGCCTCCAGACTCATCCTTCTCTGTGTTTAGCTTCTGTTCTGCTGATTCCCAAAAAAAACCAGTTACAATACACTGCCAGCAAGATCTCTTGCAATGGGCATTCTGCTCTTCAGAACAATCCCCGTCTAGCTGATTGGATGATCCATGCCAGGCCCCAGGACATCTACAGCTAGCCAGCTATCCCTGTCCTGGCAGCCAGTCAGCCAGCACTCACACTGAGCAACAGATCAATATTTTATTTTCTTCTCATTGTTCACTTGTGATCTCAGGCATTATTGCATGCACTTTTTAAAGGATGATGTGAATACAAAATCATAAAATTTTATAAGGGATTTTCATTGGTTTTTGTGACAGCAGGATCTGAATGCATGATAAAGTGTTCAGTTTGAGCCCCAGAATTTGTTTTATTGCGGGGTTTGTTTGGGTTTTTATTTCCTTTTACACCTCTACATGTGTTTTGATTAATCTATGAAAATTTTCTTTTAATCATCCCCACCTGATATTTTAGATAACAGACATTTCCTATTGATACTTAATCAAATAATTTCAATACAGAAGCTATTTGTGAGAGGGGCTTTTCTCTGAGTAATACTGTGCCCTTCATTTGAATTTTCAGTCAGCTTACAAAATGCTGTTTCCTTACTGACATTATTATAATACAATCTTTTTTATTTCTTCTAGAAAATATATGTTGTTCAGAAATAGCTGAATGACTAAGGAGCCCAGAGTCCCATTTCAGCATTCTTCTAGTCTTATGTAAACCTAGATGTTTTAGAGACTAGGTGAAATTTATTCCCGTAGGAGAGATGATAGTTGCCACAGTTGTAGTGATACTTATGGATGCTTTTAAATAACAGGGAGATCATAGGCTTCAGAAGTCAAAGTGACTTGGTATCCCAGATTAAAGACCAGTTTTAAAATTAATGTAAATGCTTTCCTTTAAGATTTTCTCACTATGGATTTACTTATCTTTAACAATGGATTCATCCTCTTAATGGGTAAAAGGAGGAAGCAGTATCCTGAAAGACATTCTTCCTCCCTCCCTAGATGATTCACAAACTGCTCCTGTAGCCATCTTTTGTTTGGGATGGGGTGGAGGTTACCAGAGACTAATAACAAAAGACCTCTCTTATGCTGTGTGTAATACTTCTAGGCCAGCCTTCTTTTGCAAATAATCTGGTATTTCCTCTTGTATTCCCTGCTGTCACTGTTTGGAATTTGGGGTAAGTTGAAAGTTATTTTCTGAACCTGGCTTTCAGTCAAGTCCATCAGGTGCAGTAGTCCTTGGATATATTGCTACCTCTTCAGTTATTAGGTTTAATAGGTTCTTGAAGCAACTGACTACGTCTTGTATTCAAGTCTTAAAAAGTTAATTAATAATTCATATATGCCCACACAGATATATAAAACTCCTGTGAAAATAAAGTTATACCAATAGCACCTGTATCATTTTTGCTTTTTATTCTTTTAACAGGATTTTTTTGTTTAGTAAGTTCTGTCTTGCCTTTGTTAGTTTAACTATTGAAGGATCAAAATTATTCACATCTGAAAATGTGCCTTAATAATTGTTTGTATAAACCATGGAAAACAAGAAATTGTCAGTTAGGAATTTTGAATTAACATAGTTTCTCTCATGGCTGCTGTTTATGACATAGTGCCCATATCAACACTTTGAAAAAAACCTGTCAAATTTGATTTAAAAAGTAATTGAAAGGATTTTTGATTCAAAATGCCTTGCAGAAAAAGAATCAACTTTGTCATGAAAGCTGTTTCAAAATAATCCTTTACAAAAAACAAAGATCGTCTCCTGTGCTCTTCTTTCTTCTTAAAAAGTGTGGTACTTTTATTTGATATTTTATAGGTCTCAGACTTAGTGATAATACTGAATCATGAAAGAGCAGTAGAAGCTTTTGCCAAAGGAGGAAATCTTACACTTGGTGGAAATCTAACTGTGGCGATTGGACCTCTGGGGAGGTGGGTAATATGTTTTCCTAGTAAGGCCTATGTGGAAGATAATTTTAAAAAGCCATGTTGATGTGGCATGTTTTTTTATATGTCACAGAATAACCTGGGCAACCTGTATGCTTACTGGACTATATTGTTCTTGCCAATCACTTTTTTTTTTTTCTTTTTTTCTTCTTTCCTAGTCTTAATCCTGACTGATTAAGTAATTTATTGGTAGAAGGAAAGTGTTCTGAGATTTGCTCTCTTTTTGCAGGAGACTGTTTGGCTAGTGAAGAGCACAAGTGTTTCTGTGCCTGATAGAACTATGATTTTTAGTAACATATGGGTCTGTGCTTTCTGTCACCACAGATCTGCCCAACATTAAACAAAAAGTACACCAAATAATTTCTTTTAAGCCTTTAAGAGGTTAAGCCTGTTTACCTTGAAGGATGAGGTGAAATAACCATTGAATAATTTTAATTGGAAATGAGCCTTGCAAGACTGCTATTCTAACCTCCTGCTCAAAGCAGCATCTGTAAAGACTTGAGATCAGGTTGCTCAGTCCTTTTGTCCAGTTGGATCTTGAAAATCCCCAGTTAGGGAGACTGTTTGGATTTCTGGGCAACCTACTCTACTCTTCAGCTCTCCTGCCTTACATCCAGTCAAAGTATTTCTTCTTTCTATTTGTGTCAATAGTAGTCTATTCCTCCTCTGTACACTGCTATAAAGAGCCTAGCTTCATACTCTTGATTACCTCTCTGTACATACTTGAAGCTTGCTGTTAGGTTTGCCCCAAGTCTTCTGTTCTCCAGGCTTACCAGGCACCAGCTACCTCAGACTTTGCTTATGGAATATGTGCCTCCTTATGGCTATTTTTCTTTATGATGATAAAATTTTTACTGCTGTTTTTTAATATTTTCTAACAAAATAAAAGGTTGATACTTACTGCACAGGAGAGAGATCTGTAGGTCAGGGAAGGGCAGTGAATGTCATCTGCCCTAGTAATGCATTCAGTACGCTGTCCTGCAACATCTCTGTTTCCAAGCTAGGGCAGAGATGTCAGGATGGGGAGATGAGCATACAGGCAAAGAAACACCTGATCAGGTAAGAAGAGCCGTGTTAAATAGTTTATGTTGAAGTCTGAAGCCAGATTTCTTTGGAATTCCTCTGGAGGCTCTTATAGGATCTCTCCTGCTTGGTATTTTTATCAGTGACCTAGAGGAACAGTTGCAAAATATCCTCTTCAAGTCAGTGGATGACACCAAACCAGGGATGCAGTCAATGCACTTCAGGGTAGTGCCACCATTCAGAGCAATGGGCCTATAGAGTGCATTAAAGGAAAGATCCAACACGAAACCTCATGAAATTGAACAAGGACAAGTGCAAAGTTCTGCACACCTAATTGGATGAACACCCCTCCAGACTGAGCAGCTTTCCTACAGAGAAGGCACTGGGATCCTGGTGGGAAGTGGGGCTAAGCCAGCAGTTGATTCCTGACAGAAAGGGCAGTGAAGAGTGTAGGGGGTTGCATCAACAGGACTGTAACCAGTAGATATGGGAAGTGATTGTTCCCCTTTACTTGACAGTTCATAGACTGTGCCTAGAATATTGTACTGAGTTTTAGCCCTGCAGAAAGTTGTTTATAAACCTGAGTGTGCAGTGAACCTCTACCTAAATGGCCAGGGAAATGCAGCATGTGAACCACAGGGCTGGGGGATTCCAGCTTACTGAGCCTGGATGAGAGAAGCCCTTCTGAGTCTATTCCCAACAGGGCATCACCAAGAAGACAGACCCCAGTTCTTTACAGAGGTGCATGGCAAGGCAATAAGAGGTAGTAGTCATGTATCAAAACAAGGAAGGTTCCAACTGGATATGAGAAAAAAAAAATTGGCATGAGTAAAATTGAGTGGTGATACAGTTTGCTCAGAATGTCTGAGCAAATGTGGATTTATATCCTTGGAATTCTTCAAAAACTGGCTGGACAAAGTCCAGAGCAACCTGCTTTCATTTTTATGTTATATCCATTTTGAGATGACTGTCTTTAAACCTAAACTATTACGTCATTCTGTGAAGGACAAACTCTGTAATCTTACAAATCTGTTGAGGTCCAGTAAAGCATTACATATAGAGTTTTGTGCTAACCATAAAGTCTAGGAGGATTTGGAAATATTGAGTAGAGTTTCAGTCACCAGTCCAAATGTAATCAGATCAATCTAAAATGTGATTAAAGTGTGGCTTAACAGTTTTCAAAGGAGGCTGTTAAGATCCAGGTATTAAAATTATTACAGAGATGCCTCTGCCCAAATAAGATGCAAGTGAGACTATATACTGAAGTCATTAGTATGGATTTTATTTAACAGTAAATGTGGGTGGGGGGCAGAGAGAGAAAGAAATAGAGGAAGAGGGGAGAGAGTAACAGAAAGACAGAGAGAGTAGAAAATACTACCTCTCTGTGGATCCTAACAGTGTCCTGTTGACTCTCTTCTGGTCTTCTCGGTGGTGAGGGTTCCACAAAGCTTAGAGATCAATGGATGTATGTTCAATGGATGTGTTCAGGCTAGCTGGGAACATCTGAGTACCTCCCGTTTGGGAAATTTGACACCGTCTCTTGCCACAGGCTCTGATCTGTTGCATCCCTTTGCATCACATTTAGTCTTTTGGTGCAAGGCTTCAGGAATCAGTCTGAGGCTGTTTGGGGGGTCTCTGATGGTTTATGGTCCCTTCTCAGACACCTCTTGTCAATGCATTGGGTCAATTATGCCTCATCAGACCTCCGCAGGGGGAAGGATTGGGAGATGTGTGAAGAAGAACAGTTCTCATGATGAAAGGTGCAATCCCACCTTGCAGGATCTGCCTCATCAGCCTGAAAGCCTGACCTGCAGACTCCTCTGTCTTGTGTGAATTTCACTGCACACCCAAACTCACCTCCTCTCAAAGATGCAAACCTGGCCTCAGCAAATCACCCTGGAGCCTGCTTGATTGTTTTGAGTCACAAACCATGAAGAGTCCGGTCTCTTCAGAGGCTTAATGGGCAGCATTCATATGAGGCAGTTTTGTTCTGTGCTTCTGTGTGAAAATAGGGTAAAGATAAAATGAAGGAGTAAAAGAAAAAGACGACCGCTGTTCGTGCTACAAATCTGTATTAACAAGTATTAACCAAAACATTTTTCTCTAGAAACTTAGAAGGAGATGTTGCCCTGAGAAGCTCTGCTGCTGTCTATACATACTGCAAATCTCGAGGACTGTTTGCAGGTGTATCTCTGGAAGGAACCTGTTTAATTGAAAGGAAAGAAACAAATCGCAAGTAAGCTCTCTTAATATCTAAAAGGTTCGGTGGAAGCACAGTGACAGAATTAACTAGGACACATTCACTTTGGAAAAGGAGGGTTTTGTGAAAACATATTATGTTCAGTTTAGAATTTCTTGAGGGACAAGGGTTTCTTGAATGTAGACATCTTGCAATAGGTATTAAGGTGATGCTAAATGTTTAGGGATTATTTATCTGTGGCATATATGTATTTATCTATACCTTAGCTAGCCACCACTTGCCAGACCAGTTGCTTTGTCACTCTCCAACAGGTTGAGAGGAGGAAAAGTATGATGACAAACTTGTAAGTTGAGATAAAGGCAGTGAGATCACTTACCAATTGCTATTTCATTCAAAAAACCTCCAGCCTCATCAGGGGGACATTAGTTTAATTTATTTTCAGTTAATAAGAGAATAAGATTATGAGAATTAAGAACAAATCTAGAATGCAAAACCTTTCCCCCACACACCTTCAATATTACTGGGCTCCACCTCAATCATAGCTTCTCTACCACCTCCTCCCAAGTGGTGCAGGGAAATGGGGACTTTGGTCAGTTTTCCACATTTTGAGCTTTGAAATAGTTCTGTCATTTCTGTCAGTATATGATCAGTAGGAAAAATGCAGGGCTAGGGATGGAGATAGGGAGCATTTGCACAAAGTGAATTTATCTAAAGTTGAAATGGAGTAATAATCAAATACCTGCAATCTTTATTTTTTGTATCAGGTTTTATGGGCAGGACATTCGTGCTAGTGCCATCCTGCTTGGTGACGTGCCTTTCCCTGCTCAGGCAGAGGATCTTTATGAAACCCTAGCATCCTTCACTGAAGTGTATGAAAATGAAGAGCAAAAAAATAATCCAGGAAAATCTGTAAGGGAACAAAGAAGGGTTTGTGCACTTCTTTTTCACATAGGCTTTCCCTGTTCCTGAACTGTTCCTAGTCAGTGTTCATGCTGTTGTTCATGTCATTTTTAACTTCTTTATTGGATGACTGAAGGCATAGCACGTGTCAGTTACTGCACCTGGAACATTTGTTCAAGTATTTCCCTGCTAGGCTCTTGAGGGCAAGAATGTTGCTGGGTTTGCTTTGCATCTTCCAGAATAACAAAATATATCTTTTTTTGTAATTGTGCATTATCAGATCTGAGTGATGATTAGGAGTGTTTGATCAAGTATTTTAGTCAAGTTAATTGCACACTGGATACTCTTAGTTTTTCTACTTTTTCTCCCTTCCATTCAAACAATCACATTTATAATGTAATGCTGGGACTGTAGAAGATATTTCCTTATAGATGTTGATGTTACTGATAGACAGGCATTTACTTTCAGCTTTGTTAAACCCATAGTGATTTACTTCAGTGTCATGTGTATGTCAATAGTGTTTAGTATGCTTCTTGAGTTCCTACAGGTTTACTGGAGAAAGGGTAATTTAAATTCTTTTCAGTATAACTCAGCATACTTCTAGGCTCTGCAGTGACAATCTATGTCCAGATGTGATACTATGTTTTGAAAAAATTTGTGTACTTTAGGTAAATGACCGACCTGCTAGACCGTCATCCAGACCAGAGCCACCTAAACCCACTGTTAGACCTACACCACCAGGTAAAAATTTTTGATAATGGCTAATTAATTCTCTTCATAAAATTAGAGTATTAAAGCTAATTAATACTATGACGTTATTAGAGCAGCTGCCTCTACAAAAATGTTTTTAGATACTCTTCCTTGGACAAAGACTGAAAGTCATGAGTGATAAAGACTAAATGATTTGTTTGTTTAATATTAACAAACCTTTTCTCTCTGTCAGACTTACTGTAGAAAGAGTGTTTTTATAGTTATAGAATCATGTAATAATTCAAAAGAAATATCCATGTTACTGGATACATAGAAACCCCATAGTACAATGAAACTTCTTAGTAAAAAGAACAGTCCTACTAGAAACTTCTGGTCCTAGTTCTAGAAACTTCTGGTTTCTAGAAATCATAGTTTCTCTTTAAGTTGTCATTAACTTTTCATCATCAGAGGTTTTACAGTGAAGCAGAAGAGGAAGAATTTCTGGCTCTTTAGCAGTTTGTCTTAACAAAGTGCTTCATTCAAAGTGAGGCTTTATTGTGCAGCTCCTCTTGTTAACTTAATTCTCTGGTTAAGGGTATGAGGCAAAGTCTGTATTTCTTTTTTCTGCACTGCTCCTTAGTTAACTGCAATCAATTAACAACTATTGAACTTTTATTAGAAGAGCAGTATATGAAATATAACAATGTATGTTAGCACATCATATAAGTTGCTGCTTTATTTTCTCTTTTAGCTAAAAAGAATACAAACAAACTTTATCCTGAACTTCCCAGTGATTATGCATCTGTGGGTATGTACTAAGCTCAATTGTATTTTGTTAATACAGTGCAGAATCTGAGCAGTCCTAAAGGTACTTTGAAAGATATGTAAAAATATCTGGCCATTGATATTTTTCTATATTGTCCATGTGTTAAAAAGAGATCTTGTATGATCTGAAAATATTTCATAAACATTAATCTTATTCCCTGGCTTTACATATTAATGATGATATTCTTTTTCTGAGCAGCACAAGTTCTTTCATTTTACTCTGTGAGCTTGAAAAAATGCACTTGAAGTAGTAAAATTGTTTTATGTTACCACTTAATTGAAATTAAAAAGGAAGCTGATATAACAAGCTTCTGTCCAACTCCTTATGCAATGTACAATTGCATAATAATTGCATTAAAAAAAATCCTGTTTTAATTTTAAAAGTGCTTCCACTGATGATACCTGATTATGCTGGCATAAACACAGATTTACATTTCTTCTTCAGGTTTTTATACTCCAGGTTTTTATAACTCTGTTACACTAAAGATATTACTTGTTTGTTCTTCTATTGATTCTCTTATGTTTAAAGCACTTTCAGCTTTTACCAAGAGAATCTTACTGTGCACTATTTGCATTTCATATTAGATATATATATGAATATGTACTTATATTTTCACGTATTGCTTGCTCACTTGAAAATAAAATTTTAAAAAATCTCTTTTTTACTTCTGCAGATAAAGCTAAAATTGAGCTTGATAATAGATCACAAAGAAAAGTCTGTTTCAGGCAAAGAGTAATTAGAGCTTTTCACTAAATCTTAAATTATGTGTCATTGTCTTTGCATTCTTTTTCATATCTTCTCTTCATACATGGTCTTGATATGTGTGTCTGTTGAAGGGGTCAACATAGGAGTATCCTAAGCTGAGCTGTCATGTGAGCTCTGCAGATCAGAGACTTCCTGAGAATCAAGATTTGTTATTGTGTTGTAGGATTTTTACGAGGAAAAGAAGGATGATTCTAGTGGTCTGTACTCAAGAGCTGTCATCCAAGAGAGAACTGATCTTTTGGCTATTAAAACTAAGCTTTCCCAGTCTTACCAAAGCCCTCACCAACTGAGAACAGGTTTCTACAGCTTGCACACATTTGCTATATTGAAGGGAGTGTTCTTCTATTCAGGTGCAAGTGACAAGGTAAAAATACTCCAGAGCCATCTGCTGATTGGCTTTCAAGATTCTTTGAAATCAGAATATAGATTCAGTCTGCTACTGGGGATTTCTAGCAATTTCTCCAAATATACAAGTCTTCTTTGAGGAATGCAAGGGGCAGTAGGATCTTGTCTAAATGATGGCCTGGTATATTTGGCTTTCACCTACAGACTGCATTTCCATAGGTTGCAATTCAAAAGCATTTAAATCCACAGAAATACTCTATGTTTCTAAAGGCTAAAGGTTTCTCCTTATTGCAGGGAGCAATCAAGGTTGAAGTCAAGAGTCACAGTCCCTTTCACAGAGGATGTGTTAATGCTGGGGGATGAAATAGAAAGAGCCATAAGGCCATGCCTCCTGTCACTAATTTGTTTCTGCCTATTTATAATCCAAATTATTTCAACAGAGCTACCTAGCAGCTACAGCACATACACATCAATCTTCATTGCAGGAGTAGTTACTGCAACAGATGTTCCTCTACCGTGATCTGTGAAAGACATATTAAAAAAATTTTGTGTCTTTCTAGTTCAAAAAATACATATAGATAACCAATAGAAGAGTGAAGGAGTCTTATCTTTAGGAAGCTACATGTTAGGTGTAATGGCTGGTGTGGAGGTAGGTGTTGATGTTGAGCAGCAAGCTGGTCTGGGTTGCAAGTAACAAGGACTTGCCTTTGGTTGGGGAAGGGGCAACACTGCATTGTGTTACCAGCACAATTTGGTTTTGCAAGTTATACAAGTAGTAGAAAGGTTGAAATATTAACTCTTCTCATTAGATGAAAGAAGAGCTAGACTTGTTGATGAAACATTTTTAATTATTTTCTGTGTGCTTGAATTATATAGATAAGTAATGTAATACAATCTATTTCAAATGCAAGAGGAACAATAAATGAAAAACATGATTTTCTAAACTGATAACTTGAACTCAGATGATACTTGAACTCAGATGCAAGGAGATTTTTTTCATATGACTGAATAATGTTTAAGGGAATGCATTTATCTGTAAAATGAGCTTTAGTAGTGTTTTAAAGGTTTTCAGAAACACGGGAATACCACACATTTTATTTAGATTCAGTTTAAAAATTGCACAGACCTTTTACAGTTTTGGGAAATAAAACTGCAAAACAACTACAAGAAAAAACCACAACAAGCTAACAGCTGATGCAGTTATTGTGATTCAGTGAAGACTGAAGCTTCTACATGAATAGACGTTTTTCTGAAGACTCACTAAATAAAGAAATTGGATTTGCTTATGAGTATGAAAGTTAATGCCTTCTTCTTTACTAGAATTAGGCATTTGCATCTTCATTTTTCTACTTGTCCTCTCTTAGTTGTAAAATCTACTAAAAGGGCTGACTGGCCCTTCCAAGATTTATTACCTTGAGCTAGCTTTTCTTTTTCTGAACGGATGATTCTTTGGACTTCTGTATTACATCTGTGATACAAACAACCTATGACTCTTTAATGTCTACTTGGACATTGTTGACTCAGGAGTTAATTTCATTAGAAAATTTTTTTTTTAGATAAATTAGATTCATAGATTGTCACTCCTGGAATATCTGACCACAGATATTAGGTTTTCATTAGTGTTATGATTTGTAGCTTTTTCTGCTTGGGGTTCTGCCATGGAGCAGCAAGTAACCAAAAATGTAGCTAAATGGTTACTTACCTGCCTACTCTAGGAACAGTATGCTGAATAGTATACAATTCTGAAAATGTTACAGTGATGTGGTTTCCCAGCTGAACTGGTAGCAGCAAGAATCTGCTAGTAAAAGTTGGACCTGGCTTGAGGTGAATATTGGTGAGAATTGAATCACTAATAGGCAGTTTGTTCAAAACAGAAGTCAGATATCTTTCACATTTTCTTCAGCTCAGCTACTCAGAAAAGGACTGTTTCACATGTTTGGAAAAGAATCACTTGAAATTGCCAAGATGCTGAAACAATCAGGAAACAGACTTGAGACAAGAGAGGGGATGAAAATGGAAGAAGCTTCTTCCTTCCATGCAGTGTTCTTTTACTATTCATTCACAATTATCAAACTTACCATGGGCTTAAATTCTTACAATACTGTAAGACAAAATGCTCAAACACAAAACTTTTGATAACAATGGAAGTATTTTATGATAATTTGGAGAAAGTAATGATGCTGTCTGCATTTTTTAAGAGGTTATATGATTTGCTCAAGAATCTCATGGGAATTTATTGCTGTGAATATTTAAGGATTATTTTTTTAGATTGCTCCCAGAAACACTTTACCTTCCACAATTACTAAACTAAATATTTTAAAATTTTATCTTGAGAAAAATATTTGCTCTGTTCTTTGGATTTTTGAATGCAATAAATTACCTGCAGCCATTGAACTTTTTAACTATTTTGCATAAAATCGACATTCCCCAATCTGATTACAGTAAAACTAAAAAAACTCCAAAATAGTAATTCTGACTGGGTTTTTTTCTTCAGGAAAAACCTTTCACTTTGAAAATAAAATATTAACAGATTTATATTATCCCAATAGGCATATATTTATATTCTTGCATACTGAAAGGAGTGCTATATCAAACCTACTGATGAGGACATGGAGGCAGATGAGAAAGTTGTCACTGTTTTTAAAAAGCTAAAAATACCCCTTCTTCCTTCAGTGATGATTTCAGTGATTCGTCAACCTCATTATTAAAAATTCATGTCTTCCTACATGAATTTGTCTGCAGCTTTTAGACAATGTTTGTTGTGGCTTTCTCGGCCATATTAAAGACACTTTTACTACACAGAGGAGCTTTTTTTTCTGTTCCCCTCTTGTTTTCTTTGAGACACTTGTGTTGTAATCAAATCACTTTTTGGTCTCCCTTCATCTTTCTTTTGATTGCCAAAGAGGTTGATGAGCTCTTTGTCGAAAGTCATTTGATCTTTCCTCTCAAATTTTAAGTAATAATACAAATACCAAATTCTGAGCTGTGAGCTCACTGAGATCAGTAAGATTTGGGCTCCTAAAAGCGCTAATGAATTTTCATTAAACTCCAGTACTTATATTTTCTATTATGTATTTACTTATTTAAACCTTCTTGAGTGTTCCTTATCTATGTTTAAAACAATGAAGCAATATCAAACCTTTTTGATTAGGTGTTTCCATGCAGTGGTAAATTCAGTTTATGTTAACTAAATGCATCAGAGATGCTGCTTTTCACGGTAACAGTTCTCCAGGAATCAGGCCTGGCCCACTTCTCTGTAATTTCACAGATGATCTCAGTGTTTCTTTTGGTAATCTATGAATGCCAGATGGTTCAGTAGATCTGTGAAAATCTGCTTCCCAAGAGAATTCCAAGACAGATTTTCATGCCTCCTGAAGTGTATTTTGTTAAGTAAAATTGAGATTCTATATGTGAATTTGCCTTTGTTGGTACATTATGGATTTTTTTTTGTGGCCAGTTAAAAATGTGTTAACTAAGCCAACATAATTATATGGACTAAAAATTCAAAGACCTCTTATGAGGTAAAAAGCTTTATTTTTTTTGTTGTTGTTGTGATTTCACCTCCTGTTTCACTTATTTTGCTTGCATCCATGTTCTGCAGCTCAGTTTACATCTGACTTATCTTGTTATTTTGAAAGCTACTGCTCTCATGAATAATATTGATCAAACTTGGAAAAGAAAATATAAGCTGGAACATGATCACCATTCTAGCAGTCTCTGCATTAGTTAGTACCTCTACTTATTGTGGTGCTGAGCTTTTTTAACACAGCATAGTGAAAAAACAGATTTTTTACTTAGGACTGCTGAAAGAGAGCATCACTATATGTGCTTGCAGCTTTAAAAGAGGCTTGCTTTGGTAAATATATATTGAAGCAATCACTTTATTTTTTTTATATGTGTTTTTTCTCAACTTAGGTTTAACAAAACCAGTACTATTTTGGAACAAGACAGATTTAACTAGAAATCTAACATTCAAATGTTTATGCTCACTGTGCAGTTCCACGTTTAGAAATGCCCATTAACAAAAAAATTCTGACAAATGTGCTACAAGTGAAATGTGTGTCCAAATCTCCTCTTGATGAGTGACTTTTGACTTGGGCATTTTTATTTTAATTAAGACTAAGCACCACAGCAGGAAAGTAAAACTATTCCATGAGTTTTGAAACAAACAAAATCAGCTATCTCTGTGGTCTCAAACTAACTTTTTCTGTGTAATACCTGAATTTTTGCTTTTCCTTTGTTGTTAAAAAGTGTATACATTGAGTCTGCCTTTCTAGGATATTGTCAATATTTCATTATTTGCTTCATTCTGTCTGTTCTGGATCAAGATGATTTAAAATGGTTTCATCATTCTGAAGTTTCCTTTGCCAACTTGAATTGTAGTAAAATTGAATCAAAAGCTTTTAACTTCTAGTTAAGTAAGATTGGGAAATGTTTTTTGTACCTGATATCTGCTCAGACCTGGAATGGAGAAGGAGTCCAGAACCTCTTGTTTTTAAGGATGGAGGAAGACTCTGTGGTTCACAGTGAGGGGGGGGAAATGCATTTTGCTTTTGAACTGGAAATTAAATCATCTGTGAAAACACAATAAAATCAGATGTGTACGTACTCCTTTAGGTGTTGTGGATATGTGCTGTGTATCTGAAACTGGAAAAAAAGCCACTTTTTATTCTTCCGTTTATGAATTACTCCATTTCCAAGAAAGGAAGAGATTTGCTGTAGGATCAAGTAGAACTCAAGTAAGGAAGAACCCTCATTAAGCTGTGCAGTAATCTGTTCCTTCAATACTATAATTTGATAAGAAACTCTTAGCAGATTATAAACTGTAAAATCAATAAGACAGCTCAGTGTGACAAATAGGTATTTGTTTTAGAAAATTTTTACAAAGTGAGACATATAATGTTTCTGCCGTAATCCTTCATGACACTGTCTACTAATTTGGTAAACTGAAGTATGGGAGTTTTTGTTTTGTTTTAAGAGTTTTAGCTGAGCTTGGTCTATTTTTGTGTTTTTCATGGCAAGATTTGTGACATGTTTATATTTAGTTACTAGAAAAATAAAACATCCATCTGGTGGTCCCCTACAGTATTAATTTTCTTGCTATTATGAGCTCTTTCTTAATACTAACCCAGGAAATCCCAGGAAATTATTTTTGAGACTATTTTTATCCCTGATTCACTTTTACTAGGATCGTACTATTACTGTCATGAATGTGATAAGTCAGATAATCAAGCTGCTTATGGCTTATGTTGTGGCAAGCAGAGAGGAAAACATGCAGCATGCAGGCCTTCACTGGTCATACTGAAACAAATAACTTGATTCATATAATCAGCTAACTCAAAATACAACAAGGCACAGAGAGATTGAGGTCAGACATGCTAGAATGAAATTGGGGTCTTTCTGATGTGTGTGTGCATGCATGGGCAGAGAACTGTTGTGCTAAGTAGGAACCAGCTACTCTGCCATGGGTAACAATATTTTTTCCTTGATATTTTTTAACAGTTCGGAATAAAAATTAGGAAATTAGAGCTAAAGCACAGAAAAATCTCAGTGCAATGTGTGTGTACTTTTTTAAGTGTGAAGCACCACTGAGGTGATAATTCTGATTCACAGAATTAAAACATGTAATTGTTCGCAGAAGCATATAAATGTTAAATAGCAAGGATTGAAGTCGTCTGGAGCCATTGGAACACCTACAGATTAATGCATTAGCATCTGGAATACATGTTTTAAGTGTTGTTTGAAAGCTGTGTACTGCTTTATATAGTATTTTCTTCTGTGTTGTTCAAGCAGTAGGACTAAAGCAAGCTTAAATTGCTTTTCTGTCTATTATCCAGAAGATCCTTTGGGAATATTGGAGCTTCTGTTTCATTTATAGTACTTGAAGCCAAACAGAATTTTTGACTACCTGAAGGAAGTGATAGATATACAGGATTTCTCTCCAGAGGTCGGTGAAATGTTCTGTGCTTGACTGACTGGAGGCAAAAACTAAAACTAACATAAGAAATGCAGGTCTTTGTTCAATAATGGTTGGCTGATGCTTTACAGATCCATCCTTATAGCAGGGATGAGAATATCTACTTTATACTAAATGCTAAGGAAAGACTTTATTTTCCCTGGGAAGTTCCTATTTTTCACCTTGATGGAACACCTGCTTTAAAAGTATTTTCCCATGAGCAGTAAAATTAAGTGCCATGGTTCCCCAAAAAGTGGATTCTTCAGTCATGGACAGTAGTTTTCATGAAGGGACCTCGAGTCCTGCATTTGCTTTAGCTGTGCTGGTTCAGTGTTACATCATTCAGGTCAGTCAGCTGGATATTGCTGATTGAAACAAGAAGGTCATTCACCTTTTGTGGAAACACTGTCAGTCCCTGAAAAAGAAATAGGAGGCCATGGGAAAAAAATAAATAAACCAGACACTAATTAAGCTTAACTAGTACCACAAGTAACTCTTCTAGAAATGGTGTAATAATGCTTTTTTTCACTTCTACAAAAAGACAAAGTTTCAAGAAACTTCTTACCTTTTCATGGAGAGGTCTGGCAAGGTTTTCATTGAGGCTTCTCTGGTTATATTTCATTTGGTTTGTCTTTCTCATTGACAATTCTTTGCCATATTAGGTAACCTTCAAATATTTTTTCCCAGTTGTTTTTTTCTTGAAGAAGCTCAGATAGAAGTGACCTCTACTCTTGTGGAAAGGAAATGTTAATTTTTTCATATACAGCGAGACTTGCACTCCTCTTTTCTCCCTTTTCTCTCAGTGGTAAATGTTTGTATTTTTAGCAGCTCCTTTGCTGTGTAGCAAGGAAGATGTCAAAAGAAGATTAAAAATAGGAAAATAGGGAAGTCCTTTGTAAGGAAAAAATGCAATGGGAAAACTTATTCTGGTCCACAATTTCAAATATTGGTCTCTGCCATAAGATTCAGACTGTGTCTTCTCTACTGCTGACATTTCTGCCATTTGTCAGGAACTACAGAAGAATGAGACAGAATTTGAGGTTGAGACAACAGAGTAAGTTTGGTGATGCTGTTGAGGAAAAAATCTACCTTCACATTTGTTGCACAATGGACAAATTTGAGCCAGTGGTTGAGTCCTGTCTGCGAGCCTGAATTTCCTCATGCTTGAACCAAGAGATGCGATTACTGTTAGTTTTTTCTTTTTAAAGAGCATCTATAAAGCAAATATTTCACTTGACTTAAAAGCATATGGATATAGAATACTGTTAATACCCTTTTTGAATTTCAGCTGGTAGTTTGTGGTAGTTTGCTTTTTCATTTCAAGAATTTTGTCATAATTGACTAGGCTGATGTAATGAGTTTGATTGTGCTTAGCTGGGAAGTGTAATATCAGCACACCATGGGTGATAATGGCTGTCCAAGATGCTTCACCCATGTGATGGTGGATGTTGCAGGTGGCAGAGTTTGCACTGATCAGATTAGGCTCTAGTTTATGGTTCTGTGCCACTTCTAGCTCTTGCTGAAACTGTAATGAATAGGGGCTATCCACCTTTCTCCTACCAGTTTAAACTGTGGTCAAATGATTGCAGGATCGTGTCATGGGGTACTGTAAGTGGAAGTAAAACTGAGTACTTCAGTCACCATTTGGCACAGGAGGGGAACAGTGATCGAATACCTTTTGAAATTATAAGTTGATGGAGCCTGGTGTAAGTAGAATTAATAATGGCTGTGCTGCTGCTGAAGGAACATAAAAGCAGTGAGAATTAGCAATTGTGGCAAGAATCAATCCTAGCATAGATTTCAACAGCCCCTATGGCCCTTAGTGCAGCTAAAGTTAACAAGAGTTTTCCACAGGTAATTGCAGGTGTTCAAATAATATAAATGTTATGAAAGGGCTAGACTTTGTATTAAAGCAGGAAATATACTCACTTGTTCCTTTTACAGAAAGCAGTTTATGAATCTTTCATAATGACTTGAAAGTCTTTCTCCTTTTCATCTATGTTTTTTTTCTTATCAAGATTAATTATTCTTTTCTCATGCTTACTAGCAAAAAAGCATGTTCTCTAGCAAAAAGTACTTTTCTGCCTGATTCCTTTGCATGGCAGTAGTAACATCTTTAATTTGTTTCACTCTGTGAAGCTCATTTTCATTTTACCTTGAAAAGAGGCTTTCTGTTCTTGGTCTGCAATTGTCTCAACCAGTTTTAAACATTGATGATAAAGATTGTGAACAGACCTTCAAATGAGGCCTTGTACAGTATTATTATTTAGTATGTTTCCATATGAGATATTCTTTGTCTCGTATAATTTTGTTATTTTAACCATTTTTCTGGCCAGTGCAGAGAAGTATTTCTCCATGCAAAGCCCTAAAAAAACCCCAAACCAAACCCCCCCCCCAAAAAAAAAACACACACACAAAATAATCAATATTTCACAAAGCCTTACCCAAAGAATCTGTATAGAATTGTTGCATTTACCACTTTTTGGTTTTTTTCTTGAGGCTGTAGATTGTTTCCCAGACCATTGTATAAACTATGACTTCTATCAAGTGAACTAGCTTATGTGCCAGTAATAGCCTTGGCAGAAATTTTGAAGCTGGCCACACAGAGATTTGAGAATCAAAATGCAGAGACAGTGTGTGTAGATGAAACATGGAGAAGCTTGTCAACATAAAAGAGCTCCAGATCATTCCTAGATCATCAGTTTGACGTGAATAAAACAGCTCAGTTCTTGTCACTGTACTTTGCTTTTCAGAATATGAAGGCTATGCTTAGCATTGCATCTCAGCTTTTGCAGTATGATTTCAGCACAGGCATTATTTGCATTGATGTAGTTATGAGCACAATAAAGCCTTTGACATTGATATGGTTTATTTGACCTTTTCACTTTGAATGAAACGGTAATTGTTTTTTGAAAAGGCAGAAAAATCCAAAAAGTAATCAGCAAAAGTACTGTTATGGAATTGACTCTTACAAGCAGGAGGTAGGAGTTTTTTTATATCCTAAATATCAAATACATCCCCAGATGCTTAACAAAAAAGGCACTGCTTTAATGCAAAAGCTGAGTGTGCTGAAACAAAGATAGAAAGCATTCCATCAGCAGATGAAGATGATGAGCCAGCATGTTCCCTGGTAGGCCAGAAACTCAAAACCAGCGAAATACGTTTCATGCTCAACAAGCTAAATTTGCATAGTGACTTAAACTTTAAATATAGTCAGGTCTGTTTCAGTCACCAGTTTTCTTTGCTAGACATGACACTGTTCAGTACCAACACGAGTTGGTAATACGGAATCTGCTTTGAAATGATCCATTTCTAACTTATCTAGAAAAGGTCAAAAATGCATAAACCTTTTCCTGAGTTTCGTGAGTCTTTTACAAAAGTGTGTATAATATCTTCATTCCATGCATACAGATTTGCAACTGATGATGAACTTTTTGTCTGTTGAGGCTTTGCTGTAAAATTGAGGATCTTGTACCTTATGTGGAACATTGGTGGCTAACTTTGCCTTGAATAGCTTTTTCAGCCACCATTTCTTTGTTTATGGGGAATGTAGTTATTAAGTTATTCTGCAGATTAACTGGAGAGCTTTGTAACACTGGAAACCTGGACAAAGTTCCCAGTTAAAGAAGTGCACAACATCTAGCACTGCAATTAAATCAAAAAATAGGGTTTGCTGAGGCAGTCCTCATAGAAGTGGAAGAGGGCTTAACATCTGATTTTGCTTTCCTTTCAAGAGCTTGGGTGTACATTTACTGAAATGTACTAAAGGGGTAGTTCCTGGAATGATACAGGCCTTCTTTGATATTATCAATGTACCTTGAATACATTTTCCAGGTGACTGAAAAAAGGAAAACATTGTACACCTCTTTAAAAAGGGTGGAAAGGAGGACCCAAGGAACTACACACCCGTCAGCTTCACCTGTGTGCCTGGGAAATCATGGAACAGATCTGCTCATAAGCCATGCTAAAGGACAGGGGAGTCAGGGAGGTGATTTGAGACAGCCAGCACAGCTTCACCAGGGGCAAGTCCTGCCTGACCAACCCAATCAACTTCTGTGATGGAGTGGACAAGGAAAGGGCTACAGATGCCATTTATCTGGATTTCAGGTCCCTTCCAAGCCAAGCAATTCTTTGATTTTGAAATTGCCTTAAATCTACAGCTGCTGGAACAGAACAGCCTTCAGGTGTTCTAGGTATAGAACAATTCTTTGCCCATAAGTGAATGTGGAATAGAGGTGATGCAACTTATGCCTTCTCCCCCTCCTAAGAGCAGGTTTGTTTAACTGAGCACAAATTTGAGGGGTATTTTAAAGAGTACAGTTTTACCCCAATGACAGTGAAGCTCACTTAATGCAAGAAGTCCACCCTCATTTTCTTAGTCGTGAAGAACTGATTGTTTGCAGACTTCAATATTGAAATTAAATACATGAGTGTCTTAAGAAGCTTTAATTCAGAAAGTAGAGAAAGACAGGTGATTTTGTTTACTTGCCCAAAACGAGCCATTATTATTGGCAAAGAAACAGCTAAGCAAGAGATTATTTGTTCTGAGTGTGATTTGCTGAATATCTTGTCTCCTGACCTTTGATCAGACGAGCATTATTGGAGATTATTTGGATCAATGGTGGCATATGACATACTTCAGGTATCTGTACAGAATATATCTGATTATATCAGATTAGTACCTGTAGATGTAAAATGTCAAATTTACTGTGCATATATAGGCCTTCCCAAACGTGTTCAGTGAGATCTGAGGTTGTTTTGTGAATGCAGAGGGTTTTTTGAGGTGATTCTGCATTTAAAAACAAAATTTAGAAGGCCATTAACAAAATTAGTAGCTTAATGCAAATAGGACATCTGAGATTTCACTTATAAGGCTTGGTTGAACAAACAATTAGTTTGTTATTTGTCCAGAAACAACTTAAATTAAATTTGTAAGTAAATATACAGCTGTTCTCCTCTAGAAGCTAAGATAAACCCCTTTTTTCTTAAGCTAAAAGCTGAGAAGTGAGAGAGGAGAATATGGAAAATCAGCACATTGGGTAGAGGAGAGAGCTCATCTGTATACTGGTGTGATTCAAGAACTGAAATTATTTTCGTGTCTTTTAGTATTTAGGATACAGTTGGGCTGCTATTTTTCTTCCTAAATGGGAGTTGCTTGAAGATTTTTTCTGAGTAGCCATTAGAATGTGTAATATTTTGTTGCCATATAGGACTTGAAAAGTTAATTTCTGCTGTCACAGCATACAATACACTACAGTATGGTTCTTCTTTATTCCATTTTCCCCAGTCCTCACTGGCTGATGTTTTGTCATGTTATGAGAGAAGAAAGCCATGAAATCTTTTAATTTACTGACATCTTATCCTCTGTGTAATAATGCATACAGCACTTTCTTTCATCCTTTCTCTGACTTTCCTTACATTATTTCCTTCATAAGTTTTTAAACAGATCATTTGCCACTTTCTCAACATGCTGCTGTTTTAGGCCTATTCAGGCCTTTAAACACAGTGAATGGTAAAGCCTGAGAGTGGACATTGCCCCATAAGGGCCCAGTAAGTGAATCTCAAGGTTATAATGTGGTTTATTTCTGCTTATCATGACATTGTAACTTAGATAACTCAGTAATTTGACTTAACTTTTGTGCATCCTAGCTGTGAACATGAATTCAACATCACCTTTGTGGCTCTGAGCTGCAACTTTGAGCCAAAGCTGACATTACCTAAATTTGTTAGAAACCACTTATAAATGGTAAAGCCTTGAAATTCAGACATCATCAGAACATGGACTATTATTTGCATTAAATTTCTTCATCCATAAAATATTAAAAAGTGTACATACTCGGTGAACTATGCTTAATGACATCTTACTCTCCAAGATGCCAATTTTCGAAAAGTCTTATGGAATGAGACACTGCCTCTGCCATGTTCTCATTATTGTGTGTGGTCATAAAGGGCACATTTGGAGGTAGTGTTGTTTAAATATTTCATGACTTTGGAATTTTTCTTTCTTTGCTTACATTCCAGGAAGTAAATGACCCAGTCCTTTTTCATAAAAGTATTACATAATGTATGCAAGAGGTTTTTAAATTGGAGAAGATACTCAAAATGGTAGTCAGACCTATTGCAAACTATGTATTTTCTATGTAAAATACAAAATACTGTTTTCAGTTGCAGTTTTCATTATTTTGATTGCTTTCTAAAGTCATGAGTGGAAAAATGAGTTGTAAAAATGATTAATTTTTTATATGTGCTGTAATAATAAATGTACAATTCTGTGCTTTTTAAACTTTATTTCTTTACATATGAGAGTATCTTTTTCTGTGTTTTCAGAGTTATTCTGTGAAAATCTGACTGCTATTATATAAATTAAATTGTTTCTGTTGCTTTATTTCTAAGGAGATAAGTTTAGTTGCATACATGTGTTTTTTCAGGTACTGACACAACTTTGCTTTTAGATTATCAACAGATGTAGAGCAGAATATCAGCAAAGTTTCTGCAATTTTTTCTTTGTTATAACTCTGAGTGCAACTTATCAGACTTATTATGATCAAGACTACTATAATTGACATATTTTGAATTTAAAACTAGTATTCTTTCCTGATTTAAAACTTCTTAAAGCAATTACAAAATGTAATAATGAGATAAGGTCTGAGATCCTTAGCATTAAGGGACTGAACAACTTTCAGGAAACTGGTATGTTGGAATAATTAATGGTTTACTCAAAAATCCAGCACCAAACCTTACATCTTTCTGCCACACCACCTTCTCAGTTTCCTCCCAATGTTTCTTTGAATGTCCCTGATGCAATTCACCTAAGAAATCAAATCTCTTTTTCAGTTGCTCTTCTACATAATAGTTCAGAGATAGACTTAAAATATAAAAGGAACCAAGAGGGTAAGTTTAGATACAGTAAAAGGTAGATACTCCCCAGTATGACTGATCATACATAACCAAGATGTTAAATTTGCCTCATTCTTGAAAAAGGTACTGTGTCATTGAGGCTTTGGTAGTTTCAGCTTCTTAATTCTTTGGAGAAAAGAGTGATGGAGAATTTTTTTCTCTCTCTGTATCAGTGATCTGGTACATAATTAATGCTTTGGCTTCAACCTGATTAATGCTGTTCTTAAGTATTTTGTCAGTTAATATTGGTCAGTTTTAGTCTTGTTTCCTCAGTCTCTTTGAAACAGCTGCACTATTTACCTCAGGTACTAGTATTTTTTATGGTCAGGGAACAGATCAAGGCACTTATCACAAAGGCATCTTTATCTTCCCTCTTAACTTTTCATCCCTCTAGTATTCTGTTTGCTAACTTATTTTTTAATTTTTTTTCTCTTTTTGTAACCTTTAAATGGGTTTCATTATTGTACACACAGACTTCACTCCTTTAAAACTCCACTAGTATTAAAGCAGTTTATGGAACAAATGACTTTTTGTTGGATTAATGATTGTCAAACTAATGAGTAGTATCTGTATTCAGTACTGTATTATGTTGAATTCTAATTTGACTCTGGGTTTAAATTTCTGGGATTACGGAATACATCCATTCATTTTCAAAATCTCTGTCTCTCTATATTTAAGTTTCTTTAAATTATGTACACATCCCTTTATTTTCTTGATCTTTGTTATTAGTTTCTTCTTTAGGAACTTCATTAAGAGTCTTCTAAATGGATTTGACCCCTTAGGTCTGTGCTGTCTAGCTTTATCACATATTTTACATTTAGCTCAGCCTTCAGCTACAAGTGTCTCTGCTACATTGCTTTTACTTCTCCTGTTCTTGTACTTCACCTTTCAATGGCTCCCAATTGCTCCAGTGTTCTCAGCTCTCCTTTCGCTTCCATTTTTCATTTGGTGGTTTCTTCATTCATGGTTATCTCCTCATTAAAAAAAAACAAACCTGTTCTGACAGTCTCATGTGCCGATTCATCACAATTTTTCAATTACAGTTTTCAATTTCATATATGGATGCACAATCTCCACAAAGTAAGTTCTCTGTTCCATCACCCTTCCATTTAAACAACTCTTCGTTTAATGATAATATGAAAGGTCAGTTACTACAGGCCTTTTACCTAATGGTAATATTCTGTTTACTCACTTACAAGAAAAAATAGGTTAATCTGAATAGATGAGGAGAAGTTCAATGAACGGATGAGTGGAGTAAGGAGTCCCTGAGATGTGCTATCTATCTTATTTTTAGTGTAACAGTCTGAAGGAGTGAAAAAATGGGATTTGACTATAAAAGCATAAGTCAAGCACATAATTGTCAATAAAGAAAAGTGTTAACCAAACCCCAATGTTGGCAAACAAAAAGAAAGAAAAATATATGGCAATACTGAATTACGTGGAGCTAGACATTAAGAAAGTTATCTTAGCAACCAGGGGAATAAAGCTGTGAAATAACCTTCCCAGATGACTAATGGGGGTAAAAACAGAAGTGGCAAAAAAGCACTTTATTGTCCAGCAACACACCAGACTCGGACCAAGGTCTCAGAGAATGTGCTTCATTCAGTATGAGCTGCTAGTCTCACCTGTATGGAGGCCTTGCACTACTAGACCATGCTTCAGGCCCTAGCCAGTGTCTGTCCCTTCTTACCAGTTGTCTTGGTTTGGAAAGACAGGCATCTGTTAGGGAAAACTGGAATGGTGAATGTAAAAAGGCCCTCCCTCGAAATTACAATTTTGCAATTAGGAGCTTTCAGGCAAAAATATGGGAATAGGAATAACAGTTCTTTACTAGGAATGTAAAAAAATATTCAAAATTTTTTTGCAGTAGTACAAAAACAAGCAAGCAAAGAAACAAACGTCCTAGAAAACCCTGACAGAGTCAGAGATATGACCTGACACTCTGCTGGGCAGGGTTGGAAGCAGTCCAAATTAGTCCTCTTGGAGTAACAGATGGTGTTCTGTGGATGACCCTGTAGAGAAAGGAAAAGGGTCCAGTGCTAGTGAGATGGGTCTGGTCTTCCTCCAAGAATTCAGTGGTAAACCAGCTCCATTAGTGTTTGGGATTGCTGGTTTTATCCCGGTGGAAAGGCTTTGGCTCCTCTCACTGGGTGGAGCATCTCACAATGGAATGAAGTAATGTCAGTCATGTGAGAGGCTTTAAATGGCCCATTCAGAGGTGATGTCCCTCAGAGGAGGATGGATTCAGGAGGAGGATGGGTGCAGGAGTAGGATGGATGGAGCAGGAGAGAAGAACAATATCTCCCAATGGGTTTCAACAGATGAAAATAGAATACACATTTTTGGTTACATTTTTCAACCCAAGACACCAGTTCATACTGTTTATCTTTCAGGATACTGATGCAGATATGATGTTTTTACTTACTCTCAGTTCATCTCTTCTCTAAACTTGAGAGCTTTCACAGATGCAGAAGATTCTCATTGTTTTATCTCCCCTGTCTCTCTCTGTCCCAGGTGTCTATCTGATCTAGTTGCTTCTTTTCAACACTCCACAATATCTCTTTGCGGTATTATCATCTCATCCTTCATCATATGAAGTCCAAGGCTGATCATATTGCTGTTACCTAATCTTCTTTTGTCTTGTTTTGGAGTTCTTCAGTACTGTGCTTCACCTTCTTTAAAGCAGTTTCTCTTGCTCCCAGTTCAAGCCATTGGTTCTATCTATGCTGCTAAATTAGTCTTTGTTAACTTATCACCATCAATAATGTCAATGTGAATCTGGACTCTGATTTGGAGAGATCAAGCTCAATAATGTGGATAGGAGCCATTCACGGATGTAAATGTAACTTACTTCCAAGTCTCTGCTAACCTGTGTATAACCACATATTAGGAATTGCATTCCATCCTTCAGTATGTAACCTGATAGATTAAGATTCATCTTCTGTTTTCTTTGGTAATAGTTGTGATCTCTGAATTCTATTGCTGGGCTATGTCTGTAATCACCTTTACATCTATATTTTGAGTGTCTACTGAGAAGTCTTTCTTATTCAGCCCTCTATTTTTCTTCTAGGTTTTCCCAGCTAACTGTCCTTTGTTGTTTTTAGTTTGCTAAATAACATTTTCTGCAATGAACTATTTCTATTTCTCCATTTTTCAGGTATTCTTTTGGTAACTAATTAAGAATTCAAGGTAAAAATTGTCAAATGGAATCTGAAACTTCCTCTTGCTCATGACTGCAGAGCTCATGTGTTCTTCAACTTGAATTTCTATAGAAGTTCTCACTTTCACTGTAGGAGCAATGAGGCCTATAGATGTTCTCTGAGTACCATTTTAAAGATGCAGCCTTTTCTCTCTGTCTTCACTTTTGTCCATGCTTTTGTCCTGTTATGATTCAGTTGTTGTAACATCATTCTCTCTGACCTTTGCAAATTCAATATTTCTTTACTCTCATCTAGATTCAGTTCTTGCTTCAAAGTTAATTTCCTGCTGTATCATTTTGTCCGTCTTTCACATTCCCCCACTGGCTCTCATGTTAACTATGTCTTTGAGCTCAGACAGAACCTAAAGCACACCCTGACAGATCTGGCTTTCATCTCAGTCTTGTTAGTATCACAGATTTAACTTAGTGGTTCACCTACCTACTTCAAATTTGAACTTTAACCACTTCTCTGTCTGCCCTTAGGCATCATCATGGCCCAATACTGCTGCATTTCTCAAGTCAGAAATTTAGATCTTTAGTTCCTCCTATCATGAGCCCTAACACTCCTTCAGAAAGCTATCCTTGTCATTAGTGGTTACCCTGATGCCGTCAGAATTTACTACATACCATTTTCTTTGCCAACCCCTTGCCTTTCATATTCTAATGTATAATTTATGCTGCATCCAGCATAAAATACATCTCTCTGGGTCTTGTAGTCCCTACCCAAATCCTACTGGAAATAAAACCCAATAAACCTTGAGGCTTGTTGAGCTCAAACAGAACCAGAAGCTCTCCCTGACAGATCCACCCTTCATTTCAAGGTTTACTGAAGTCATTATAAAGTAGGAAGGGACTCTTAGACCTCCAGAAACAGTGCATGCAGAAGCCGAATAATTGTTACTTTCTGGATTCCATACTATGATTTTAATTCTTCCCTTAAAGCTGGTTTTGACTGTTATGCAGTAACTCAGATGGCTCAGAATAAGCCATAAAACAATTTTTTCTCTTTTCTGTCCTTCACTTTTCCTGCAAGGAGCCAGTGTTACCTTTTAGTTTTTAGATCTAATTCTGTTGAGGAGCACAGTAAATGCTGACATACCTGTAGGATAATACTTACTCTTGCCGTTTACTGCCTCATCTCATTTCTGGTATTACTTGTCCACCAATTAATCTTTTTCTTCAGGCCCTTATTTTACTGAACTCTGATCTAGGAGTTGCTCTGTCATTCCTAGGCTAAACTGATTTGTTTGTGTGCCAGTGCAATTCCCTACAGCACACTCACCCATATGTTGGCAAGAAGGCCTTGCCAGGAGGTCACATTGTCAGAGACAGGTGGGTCCCTACAAGGTGTGCTCCATGCTGGCGCTCCCCTAGCTGGATACAGGCTAGTCAGTGTCTGACAGGAAGTCTGCTCTGTCTGGCCTGACCATCAGATCATGCTGACAGTGTGAGTTCCATTAGCATCACACTGGGTTTTGATTACAGCTGTTCCAGTCCAAACTCCCTACAATTACGAATTTTCGTGTTGCTTTTATACTTCCAGGTAACTTTATTGCAAAAATCTCTTTGAAGTTTTTCACCAAATTACAGAATGACTGAGGTTGAAAAGATACCATCTTTTCAGTTGGATATCATCTGGTCCAACCCCCTTGCTCAAGCAGGACTGGGTCTGTGTAGCTTTTGAATGCCTCCAAGGATGAAACTCCATCACCTCTCTGGGAAACCTATTCAGTCATCCTTAGAGTAAGAAAGTGTTTCCTGGTGTTCAGTCAGCACCTCCTGTGTTTCAGTGTGTGCCCATTGCCTGTGTCGCTGGGCATCACTGGCAAGAGCCTGGCTCCACCCTATCTTTACTGTCCCTTCAGGTGTCTCTAGATACTGATAAGCCTTTTCTCCCTAGGCTCTCTCAGCATTTCTATATAGGGGAGATGCTCCAGTGGCAGTGTCCACATGGCCCTTTGCTGGATTGTCTCCTGCATGTCCATGTTTCTCTTGCACTGAGAAGCTCAGAAATGGACTGCACTCCAGGTGTGGCCACGCCAGTACTGAGTAAGGGAAATCAGCTCCCTTGACCTGTTGTCAATACTTTGCCTAATGCAGCGTAAAATACAGTTTGCTTTTTTTGCATAGGCTCAAATATAGCTATTGAATTAAGCTAATGGTTGTCTTCCTCTTTAGCATGTTTGTTTGGGGCCTGATAATAGTCTTCCTTTTTAATATGACCATTTGGGGCAAACATCCTTCAGGCATTTTATTGCCTTCAGGCATTATTTTTAAGCAATGAATGTATACACACAGTATTGACAACCAGAGTGGTAACTTAGCAGGTGGTATTGTCCAGACCATTTTCTAAGCTTGGCATTAAAATTTGCTGTCAAATCTTCATTGTTTGGCACCAACTTCATGGTTTGTCATTTTTCACTCAGATTTGCATTGGGCCCAGTGATTGACCTAGTTCTTTAACTTACTTTGGATTCTTTCCTGAACTCTGGTTATAAACTCAGTATTAACCCTTTCCAGACAAAAGCCTCTCATGGGTAAAGAACCAATATTTGTTCACTGTTAGTTACATCTCTCATACTAAACCTATGAGCAATACCTGCTCCTTTCAGTGCCTTTGAACAGTGTACTAGTGTACTAAACCTTTCTGAAACTTGATATGTTTGTTTTCAAAAGCACAGATTTTTGCATTTGCCTAATCTGTTCGTTGTTTTCCATCATTTGGTCTGTTTGTTGGTTTTATCTTACTTCTGCACAAACAGGGTGGTTGCTTAGTTTTCCAGGTCTCCATTTAAGCAATAAGAATTCTATTAGAGCTGGGACAGCTGATCCCAGCTGGGTAAAGGTATATCCCACAGAGTCATTCTCAATATATAAACCTGGGGGAAAGCTGCCTGAGGGCCACTGCTTGGGAACAGGCTGAGCATCATTTGGTTCATGGTGAGCAATTGCTGTTCATTTGCATCACCTGCTTTTCTTGGGTTTTATTTCTCCCCCTTCTTGTTATTTTCCTTGTCATTACATTTTTTAAAAATATTATTTTATTTAAATTATTTTAATGTTCTTATCTCAACCCATGAGTCCATGAGTATTTTTACTTTTAGCCCTCCAGTTCTCTTCACATGCCATTGAAGGGATGGAGAGTGAGGTATGACTGGCACTTAGATGATGCCATTTGGCATCAAACCATTACATCAGTGCACAGATGACCTACAAAATCATGCTAGCTCTCAAATTACTGACAATTAGTGAAATTTGCAAAGTGGATGTTTAGCAATTTCATCACTAACCTCAAGTACATGAAACTTATTTTGATTTTATTGCTGTGTCCATGGTCAAAAGCAGCACGACTTCTGCAAGATGTTCAACATCAGGCATTTAATGGCTGGGGGATATGTGCATCTATGCCAGTAAAATTAAATTTGGGGCCCACAGCTGAACTATGTTCCAGTTATTCTGTGTTCCAACTTAGATCTGGGGTTTGAAAGTATCCTAAGCTCAAGCCAAAATGATTACAAATGCCTGTTCTTCTCTAAAAAACAGTCTTAGAAACAGCCTATGGCTTTACTAATATTTTATAAGCTCACATTAGAATGTGAAACTGGTGGCTACTGTATCTACTAGTAAATTAAACAGAGTGAAGGCATGGGCCCAAGCCCAAGCACTGTAACTCATTATGTGCTTGTGTTGTTAGGAAATGCCTTGGCATTATTCTCACCTCGCACTTTCCCAGATAATCCCAAGATGTGGTTTAGTTGTTACTCGAGGAGAGGAACCAGAGGCAGTTTGCATGCGGCTCATCTCTCTGGTCAGTGTTCACTGGTATGCATGTGGTCAGCCTGTGCCAGCCAGCCTTGTAGCCAAAGACTGGCACTCCTAGCCGAGTCACTGAAGTGTAGACAGTATTTGTTCTACAGAAACTTTGTAGAAAATGCTTTTACTATGGGATAAATGTGCCACAATTAAAAATAGTTTTATTGCTCTTTCATTCACTCTGGGGCTGTATTGCAGCACACCCAAGTGGACACCAAATCACTGTAGTTTACACCCCACCAAGTCTTTTATCCACAGCAATGGTCCTTCACAAAATCTTCAAATCATTATGGTATGTAAAGATGAATAAAATGGAAGGATATTGTGGTCAGAGAAGTTTGTCATTAAGCACATGCCATACCTGTGTATGCTGGAGCATTGAGGATATATGCTGGCTACTGTACTGATTTGTCTTCAACCAAAATGTCTATATTTCTGTTTTGACCACTGTGTTTGTGGAGGTGTGTATTCAAATAACAAATAAGGATTTGCCACAGTGTAGTTTGTTTGGTTTTTTTTTGCAGTGTGCATACCCATGAATCTCAATGATTTTAATATCATACTCTGTATGTAGCACTGTAGCACCATCTTGTGTGAGCTGCAAATGTCGTTTCTGTTTATGCAGTCAGCGATCTTCATGTGGAATATAATATTTTATTTAAAACCCTTCTGTGTAAAACTGAAACTGGGAAATGAACATAAAATACATCCTCCTTATAATCTATCTGGTAGATTTCCTAACAGTGCATTCATTTAAGGTACCTCACTGTTAGGATGATCCATATAAATATGAAGCGTGGGATGCTGAACTCTGGAGGCAAGAAATATACATTCTCACTGCATTGTGCTACAAAACCACAGAATTAAAGCAGAGAAACTGGAATCTTTATGAGAAATAAAATGAAACAAAACTATAGGATGGGAAAAGGCTGCTAGGGAAAATTCAGTAGAAATGGCTATGAAAGAGCTGACAGGAATAAAGCTGAAAAATGCTTTTAAATTATTGCAGGGAGCAAATGGGGCAAGGACACAGAACTGACCATTCATATTCAGCAGTAATAGTGCTACTACTGTAGTGCTTTGAGTTTTCTGTATGTTTGGAAAGATGAACATGTATAGGGACAAAAAATGGGAAGAGAAACACAGAAAACAATTTAGTTCATATGACAGAGCAAGCAGTAATTGGAGGCATGGTTGTGGTGCATCGAATACATCCCTAGCCTTTGATATCTCACATATGGATCTCTTTTCCACTTTTTCAAGCTTTGTGTTGTGTTTCCTTTCATTTTTCTTCCTACTTTTACAGGAAGCCAATTTCAGAATACTCAGCAGTTTGTGTCAGAGGAATTATAGTCTTGATGCAAGTTCAGCCATGGAGGTGGTAACTATTAGTTACTTATTACTGCTATGAGTCCAGCATATTATAGTGGTCTTGACAGCTCTTCTTTTGAATGTAGTAAGAAGAAGCTCTCACGTCACTTTTAGCACTTTCAGTCTTTTCTTTTGCTCTGTCAAATATCTACTTTTTCCATATATTTTGGTCAGTATTAAATATGTAGTAACTCCTGTTCTTTTTGAGTGATTATTCATTTACATGATGGAAACACAGATTTAAGGACGCAAAGCATAGTAATTTTTGCCTTCACTGTGTCATATAAATGCACTTTAGCCATGTGTGCTGCCTGAATTTGGCACAGGGGTAAAACACATCCCTTCTTCCTTTTTATATGGAATTGAATCATAACTGTTGTCATGCCAGAGTACCTAAAGAGTCCTGGGCCACAGTATTTTCTGACTATTCTTCAGTTAATGCTAGGAGTAAAAAGTTGATATTTTACTTCTGTGGGTTTTTCTAAGACTTCCTCAATCAAAATATCAAACTTTACTGTGCATGAGAGCACATAATATCTTCCTAACTGCATCAAATGCTTGAATTCTTGGAGGAAAATCATGTAATTGCTAAATATTCAATCTGTCAGTGTTTCAGATGTGACAGTGAAAGAGCCATTTAGAAAAGCTGCAGTGCTGCCTTTTTGGTAGGAGTAACTGGTAGAGATATGGACCTGATAAATTTGGTTTTATTTTCACAGTAAAAGAAATACTGCTGTATGACTTTAGATCATTACTATAGATATCAGGAGAGAGATACTGTGTGATCAAGAAATATGGCATTTGACTTCTCTGCAATCAAATCTCTCCCAGCTCATGGCCAAATAATTATCTGTTAAGTCTTTGGTGATTGCTAAAACTGCAGATCATGAAGAGAAAGCACTGACCTGTAGAATGAACATATATAGTGACAGATGCTAGGGGAAAAACCCTGTGCTCTTTATGCATACATTTGTCATCCATTGTTTTTCTCTGTCCTCTTTGGCTACTCTTTGTGTTTGTGAGCTTTAGGGAAAACAAATTTTTCCTCTTCCTTTTGAAATGATGAAAGCAACCAGAAGAAAAAAAATCTGTGGGTATCAGTTGCTGAAGACAGACTGCAAAAAACAAACAAAAGAAGTTGTATCAATGCTTCTCTCACCACACTTTCTAGCTCTGTGCTTGTGAGCTAGCTCTCAACTAGGGAGAAGAGTTTCCCCTTTTGCAACAGTTTTGACAGCAAGAAGGTGCAGCTAATCTAAAAGCCTCTAATCTAGCATGCTTGAGTATTTATGCAGCCATCACATCCATATAAGCAATACATCCTGAAATCTACCTGACAGTGTAATGATTATTTCTTCTTAACCTATTTTCATTGCACCTTCCATTTTTCACTTTTATATTCACTCATGTGAGAAATTTAACTGTTTTGTAAATCAACAATAATCTAGTGCAACTACTTTGTATAGCTCAGATAGTAAAAGGAATTGAGAGAAAACATAATTATTGTTAAATTGAAGATACTCAGATTAAAAGTTCAGTGATAATAAACGTTGGCTAAATAATAAATATTGGCTAAAACTTTTCTACAGGAATGGAGGATGGATAATAGTATCCAAGATTTTGACAGTTTTAAAACTAGTTTAGAAGCCTCATGGCATGATTCCAGCCCCAGCTGAGGACTGAAAGGGTTATTTAAGAGATTGATGTAAAGAGAATAAAAGCCATTTGGATATGTGGTTGAAAATACCACTATACAAACCAAGTCACTTCCACTACATCAAACCATAATCAGTTCTTTCCACTGGCACATTTTGTGTGTTCTGTTTAACGTCTGAGATACACCAAAATCCCAGGCACTGCAAAACCTGTAGAACAAGAAGGGAAGTGCTGTGGTTGTTTTGTATTTCACCATCCTATATCCTGAATTTTGATTAAAAAATCAAATTTTCTCCTTTGAGTTTTGCAGCTTTCATGAAGAAGCTGTCACAGAGAACTCAAGCCAAAACTCAAAGGTGAGCAGTGGCTCTAATAGCAGTCATTCAGGAAACACTCGTGCTTTCCTCAACACACCACTTTTGTGCCCACTGTCCTGACTGTATGAGGCATACAGAAATATGGCTGATTTTTACTTTGTATAGAGTATTATCTTATTAAATAGACTGTGCTGATAGGCTGGAATTCAAATTTCAGTTATGTAAGAGTGTAGTGAAAATGGAGCGGATTTTTCATCTGAGGTTTATATGCTCATATAGATTATTTAAGTGTCTTTGTCACCCTTTTCTACTGTCATTTAAGAACATTCTATTTAGGAACTTAGTATATGCTGACACTAGTAATTTTCTTCTAGTAACCTCCTTTTTATTTAATTTCTTTAATTTCAGATAACTCTTGGAGTGATCCGGTAGAAGTGACAGCACTTTATTCATTTGAAGGACAACAGCCAGGTGACTTGACTTTCAAAGCTGGAGACAAAATCACAGTGACAACTAAAACAAATTCCCAGTTTGATTGGTGGGAAGGAACAACAGGAGGAAAAACTGGCATCTTTCCAGCCAATTATGTTGCCATAAGTAACAACTAAATTTATACAGAATAAAATGTTGAGGCATTAATATATTTACTCTGAAAAATATATTTTAACTTTTCAGATTTTATTAAAAAGATTTTTGATCAATACTAATCTAACAAAAAAAAAATTAAATGCTTTGAATGACCATAACTTTCCCTGAAATTTATTTGTTAAGTAAACTACAGGTGACAGTCAATTTATGAGAGTTTTATTTTTGAGCAAATTGCACCATAAAAAGTAACCCAATTTGTGTATAGTTTCAATTCTGTCTTGCTCTATGAATTAAATTTTTACATAAGGGAAAATTGGAAAGAGTTTAGAATTAGAAATGTTGAAAAAAATGTTTAACTTCTATTAAATTGTAATTTATGGCCTTTTTCTTTAATAAATACTCCTAAATTTGGTTCAAACCATGTCTGAGTCAGAGTTCTTTACTTAGTAAATACAGATGTTTTTTCACAGCTATGACGGATAAAAACACCTTCATGCCTGGCTTTTTTTTTTTTTTAATCACTCTAGATATTGCAGTTTTTTAGTAACTACTTGAGGTATGGTCTGTAATGTTTCTCATTATTTAGGCATAGAAAGACCTTTTTTAAAGCAACTCTATGACAGTTAAGCAGTTCAGCTTCTCTGATAGCTTGTCTTATATTTCCCTCACCTTTGGAGAATCTAAGCATTTCTGAAAGTTTGTTTAGTAAAATGCATGCATAGTCCCTCAGAAAACATATAGGCTTATCCTTGATTCCTGTAGGAACTTGTTCCACAGATCTTTCTATCCACAAGATAGAGAAATTTCTGGTTCACAAGTGAACTTGAATTCTTCCTGCTTCTTCCCATTTAAAACTTTTTGAATGTTTAATCTTTAGGAAAAGAGCAACATAAAATAAACTTCTTTCTTGGTTTGGCAAGACAGGTATCTGTCAGGGAAAGTTGGAGCTCTCCTTGGAATGGAGAGTGTAAACCCCCTCCCTCCTAATTGTTATAATTTTGAAATTAGGGGCTTTCAAGCTAAAATATGGGAATAGGAATAACAGTTCTTTACTAGGAATATTAAAACCACAAATGCAATAGTACAAAAAAACAAGCGAATAAATAAAAGTCCTAGAAACCCTGACAGAGTCCGAGATACGACCTGACACCCTGTTGTCAGGGGATTGGAAGCAGTCCAAATAAATCTTCCTGGAGTAACAGATGTTGTTCTGTGGAGTAGAGATGATCCTGTAGGAAAAAAGGGCTCCCGTGCTGGCGAGATGGGTCCGGTCTTCCTGTGGGAATCCAGTGGCAAAGAAGCAGCTTGGTGTTCTTACATTTCAGTTTTTATCTGGGTAGGGAATGGTTGTCTCCTCCCCACTGGGTGGAGCATCTCACAATGGGATGGTGTAATGTGTCATGTCACTGTGAGCCTTAATGGCCCATTAACAGAAGATATCCCCCAGAGGGTGGACAAAGTTGATGAAAGAGATAAGAAACACTGCCCCATCTGGTTTTAACAGCTGGTCTAGTATCAGAAGGCATTCGCACCCCTCCCCCTTGGAGTTACAAGAGATAAAGAAAACATCTCCCCAAGTGCTTTCAACAGATGAAATAGAATACACAGGGTTTTTGTTACATAACCCAAGACAATTACAGAGTAAATAGTGTGTATTTATAATAGTAAGACAGGGAAGATGTTTCTGTAGGATAGATGGGATAGTAATGTACAGTAGTATCATTCTCAGATTTCGACTTCACTTTGAGTATATTTGTAAATCAACTGCATTTTACAGATACAGATACTGCCCTTAAAGTTGGTGTGACAAATCAGAGCAGAGGTCAAAATAAGACTTTCAGATTTTTAGAACCAGTTTAGTTCCCTTCTCAAGGCTGAATATGCTGAATTTGCCTCTTATATGGAGTTAATTCCAAGGTGATAATTATGCTCCATCAGTCTCAGCTTTTCCCCACCTGAAAATGTATTAAGTCCTTGTTTCTTCTGTGAGGACCAGAAATTTAGTATGTGTGATCTTTCCAGCAACCAAGTTATAGTTGATCTGTTATGATCCACTAATCTATCAGGTAATCTTTAGCTTTATGTTATCCCATCAGAATGGTAAAGCTAAGCCTAGTGTAGATGAAGACTTAGCATTAGGAAGTTATTCAGTTCTACTGATTGGCAAACATTTCTGGATTTTTTTTGGACTGGGTCAAAATACATTTTGATAAATAAACTAGAAATGAGACAGAAGAGACTGAAACCATAGTCAAATGCATTTACAACCTTTCAGTGAAAATCATTCATATGCTATGCCTCATAATTTAGACAGAAATCTGTCTTCAAATACATACCACCGCCAAACAGATCCATACTGCTTGCATGTGGTTTTTTTTAGTAAATGTTTTCCAGCTTGTTGGAAAGAGTTATACAACCTCATGTAGCTGCAGTGGAAATGCTAATATATACCTTTAGAAGGATTGTAGCATCTGCCAGTTCAAGGTGAGAAATCAGGTTCTGTGCTTACCTGTTTTGACAGACTGTATCTATTTCTTCTTAAGCCAGAAAACACCAAATAAACCACCATCAGGACTCAGGATTTATAATGGTGTGATAGTTCCAGAAGCTAGATATTGTCACATATTCACAAAGAATAACTCTTGCATTTATGATATCCTGTTGCTGCACTTTAGTTACACAGTATGAGCTGAAGCATTCACTAGCAGAATTCTGCTGTAGTACTTCATTAGTAATTTCTAGAATGCTGGCTGCTTTTTCAGCCAGTGTACTTGCCTTTATGTAGAGCTGTTAAAGCTTCTTAACTCATCTCAAGTGTCTTCTTCCATGAAACTGTCAGAATTTATGAACTTGCAGAGTAAAATCTTTTTATTGTTCATGTAAATTCAATTTCTTGGATTGTCTCAGCTGAGTTGGAGAAAAATGAGGATTGTCTAATCTCAGTGTTCATGATAGTCTGCAGACTCTGCAGGATGTCACTGAATAATTACTAAATCCGAGCTGTATTTTGAGGGGGAAATACTACATGGGAAGGATATCTTATTACTGGAATGTGTCTTACTTCATTTAAATGTAATATAGGATAGAGAAGATTCAGCAAATTAGGCTAATGCAAGAAAAGTCATTGGCTGTCAAAAACAAACCTTGAAGCACTGCAGAACTCTACTACCTGATTCCAAATGTCATTGACACAGGCTGGATTAGCTCACATCAGTGGGCTTAGGCTAATTCTGAAAGTGTTTATGCAATAAAAACACTTTATGGTAAAAGGCACTCTGCACATTTCAGTAAACTAGGAGCTCTGTAAGGAATAGGGTTTGTATCTGAGGTTCTCTGCAGTAGGTCTAGGAACAAAAACCTAGAGATACAGAGTCACCCATGAGACACATGTTCTGGTAAGAGAGGTTTTCCATCAATAAAAATCCTTATAAGTGTTCCTTTCCTATGGGATGCCTGACCAGTCCAGAAGAAAGATACTGAAGAAGATGGTCCCTCTGGCACAAAGTATTTAATGAGTTACAAGGTGCCTGGTATCCAGTTGTTAGTGGGGGTTGGGAGGATAGATGTCTGCAGCACCAAATCAGAGGGAATCTGTACTGAAAGAAAAAAAATTAGTTATAGAGCCACGGGATTCTCTCAAGGGGATACTTAGTAAAAGTTACAGACATTACAAGTGAAGTACCTCTCCTGTGTGTTGTGCAGATTCAGTTCATCATCCTGCTTTTCTAATCTTCAATATATAAAACATTTCTTTATATTGTTGAAACACACAATGAGAAAACAGTAATTTCTGTACATACAGTAGAAGTAATTCCCATGTTTGTTTTGTGATTATATTTATATATGGCAGCTCAGTTTCCTGTCAGTCCTCATAGGCTTTACTTTGAGCTAGGTGGTTCCTGAAGGGTCTAGTTAGGACTATGTGCTCTGTGTTCAACACAAAAACTGCGTGCAACTATTGTTAAAAGATCTTCCACATCCATTTTAGTTAATGCATCCACTTTACTTAACTACTTAAAATAGTGTCTGTGGTTTCAGAGATTTAAAATCTTGTTTTGAAAATCTTTTTTTGGTTTATTGAGAACTGGCTAAACAGCAGTTTAGTCCAAAGGGTTGTAATCAGTGGCATAGGGTATAGTTGGAGCCCTGTTACCAGTGGTGTCGCCCAAGGTTCAATATTGGCTCACTATTTTTTAATGTGCCAAAACCTATTTGTTCCTAACTTGGATGAAGGTGCAGATGTTACTTCGGCAAGTTTGCTGACAACACAAATCTGAGAGGGCTGGCTGGTACCCCAGAGATCTTTTCAGCCCTTCAGAAGGGCCACGATGGGTTGGAGAGAGGAGCAGAGAACCGTGGATTCAACAAAAGCCAGTGCTGGGTCCTAGACCTAGGCAGGAACAACCCCATGGACCTGTATGGGCTGGGAGCTGATCTTCTGGTGTCTTGGCTTGGAAAGACAGGTATCTGTCAGGGAAAACTGGAGTTTCCCTTGGAATGGAGAATGTAAAACCTCCTCCCTCCAAATTATTACAGTTTTGCAATTAGGAGCTTTCAGGCAAAAATATGGGAATAGGAATAACAGTTCTTTACTAGAAATATTAAAACCACAAATGCAGTAGTGCAAAAAAACCCAAACAAACAAACAAACAAAAAAAGGCAAGCAAACAAACAAAAGTCCTAGAAAACCCTGACAGAGTCAGGAATATAACCTGACACCCTATTGGGCAGGGTGTTGGAAGCAGTCCAAATAAATCCTCCTGGAGAGACAGATGTGGTTCTGCTGGAGTAGAGATGATCCTGTAGACATGATTCAGTGATGGTGTGATGAGTCTGGTCTTCCTCTGGGAATCCAGTGGAAAAGAGGATGATCTGGGGTCCCTGTGTCCCCGTTTTCACCTTGGTAGGAATGGTTGGCTCCTCCCCACTGGGTGGAGCATCTCACAATGGGATGATGTAATGTGTCATGTCACTGGTGAGCCTTAATGGCCCATTAACAGAGGATATCCCCCAGAGGGTGTACACAGTTGATGAAAGAGATAAGAAACACTGCCCCACCTGGTTTTAACAGCTGGTCTATTATCAGAAGGCATCCACCCTCCTCCCCCCTGGAGTTAAAAGAGATAAAGAAAAAACCAACCCCCAACCACTTTCTACAGATGAAATAGAATATACTTTCTTTTTTTTCGGTTACATAATCCAGGACAGCTGGGAAGCAGCTCCATGGAGAAGGACCTGGGGGCCCTGGTGGACAAGAAGCTGCTCATAAATCAGCAGTGTGGCCTTGTGGCCAAGAAGGCCAAAGATATCCAGCATTAGGAAAAGCATTGCCAGCAGGTCACAGGAGATGATCCTGTCCTTCTACTCTGTCCTGGTGAGGAACATCTGGAGTGCTGTGTCCAATTCTGGGCTTCTCAGGACAAGAGAGATCTGGAGCACCTGGAGCAGGTCCAGTGGAGGGCTACAGAGATGACTGAGGGACTGGAACATCTCTCTCATGAGGAAAGGCTGAGGGAGCTGGGCCTGTTCAGCCTCAAGAAGAGGTGACTGAGAGGGGACCTCATCAATGTCTGTCAGTATCTGAAGGGAGGATGTCAGAGAAGGTTTCCAGGCTCTGCTCTGTGGTGCCGGCAATAGGACAAGACGCAATGGGCAGAAACTGATGTGCGGAATGTTCCACCTGATCATGAGGAAGAACTTCTTTACTTTGTAGGTGACAGAGCACTGGAACAGACTGCCCAGAGAGGCTGTGGAATCCTGTGTAGTATGCTCTAGGATGACCCTGCTTGACTGGAAACTTGGACCAGATCACAGAATCATAGAATCAGCTTGGAAGGGACCCACAAAGATCGTCAAGTCCAACTTCTGTCCTTGCACAGCACCATCCTCAAGAATGCCCAAATGTCCAAATGCTTCTTGAGCTTTGTCAGGCTTGGTGCTGTGACCACTTCGCTGGGGAGCCTGTTCCAGTGCCCAGCCACCCTCTGAGTGAAGAACCTCTTCCTGATACCCAATCTGAACCTCCCCTGACACAACTTCAGGCCATTCCCTCAGGTCCTGTCACTGTCACCACAGAGAAGAGATCAGGGTCTGCCCCTCCCCTTTCCCTTATGAGGAAGTCATAGACCTCAATGAGGTCTCCCCTCACTCTGCTGTTTTCCGGGCTGAACAGAGGACCCGCTTTGCTTCCTTCCAACCAGACCTAGACTGTGATTCTGTGATTCCTAACATATCTTTGGCTGCTTACATAATTTTGTTCCTTTATGTTTGTTTGTGATACTTTAAATATATGATCAAAACCGTAATTACACAGTGTTCAGATTATATTCTTTTAGATACATTTAAAAAGAAAAAAATCACTTCCTTTACTAGTATTTTAGTTTTAACTCATGATTTTAAAAGTTTCTTTGGTAATAGGTATATTTCGAAAACTTTTCACCTCCATTTGTTTTTTGTTTTTTTTTTTCTTTCAGGCCATTGCAGACCAAAAACTATTTCTGTTATGTGCAGGTGTAAAGTTCCATCATGCCTAATATCTCCAGGTCTTCAGCAACAAGTAAACATGTAATTTCACTCTCCCTTCTCATATCAGGCCAAACACTCCTGTTTATTGAATCTTTCACAAAATTTTCTCAGGCCGGTCTTTCTTGATTAAGTGTTCTGTTTCATTCTTCCTGTATGCACACACACACACACACACACACACACTGGGTGGTTATTTTGGAACTGTGTTGAATTTTGAAGCTAGATTTTTACAGATCAAATGAAATTTTAGAGACTTAAATCCATTCTGCATACATTGCTGTCAATTCTATACATAGCCTATGCCTAGGATCATAAGAAAGACAAAACAGTTGTTAATGTTTGCAACTTATCTTTAGAAGAATTGTCTGATATGAAGGGAGCTAAATGTCACCTGTTCATGTTGATTTATTGAGGGTACTTAGATGCAGAGAACTTTTGAAATTTACACCTTTCTTTTGTATTACTTAAAAACATAAACACAGCATGCTACCTATAAGCATGCATTTCTAAAAAACTTGGCCAGAACATCTTGAAATCAAATTAGTTTTTATTGGGAATCTAAATTTATCCAACACTTCAGTCTCAAAGTTCATGGGAAACCATTTGACTTTTTAATTGGTTCTTGCTCTTAATTGAGTTAGAAATGCTACAAAGAAAACCTCTTGGGCTTTTCCCATGCCATAACTAATGTAAGAAAAATAAATAAAAAGAAATGGTAAGCTTCATTCTTTGGAAAAGATTGTTAGTTAATTTTATCTAACATTAAGTGCAAATAGTTACTTAAATGTCAGGAGTGTATAAACTAATGTGTGCTAATCCTTGTGCTAGATTGATATCCACATATTCTATATCTGCTTTCCATTCTGTAGCTCTTTACCTACATCTTTTTTTTGACAGGAGAAATAAAAATTCTGATAATTGCAGACTGCAATTCTTTTATCTGCATTGCTAAGATGAGCCTTTGCATCTGCCTTTATAAAGGTTATAGGTAGCACCACTTTGGAGTTCTCTTCAATGGTTCTTGAGCCTTTTACCTGGGAAGGTTCACATTCCATTTGACATTCTGAAAGAGGTAAATGCTCCTACCATGCTTATATGCCTATTTCTAGCCTTTGGCTTGAGAATTTGTTTTATACAGGAGTGTCTCTTACAAGCAGAGGAAGCAGCCTGGGCAGGACCTGGAGGAGCTGAATGCCACATGGAAGATCTGCCTCCCTGAAGACTGAGGAGCTGCTTTGCTTGTCCAGCCTGAGGACATTGTCTCTAGAGGTAATATGAGCCTGAAGAGTATTCTAGCTGTATGAAGTGTTTCCACAGACTACTTGAATATAATTTATTCCATTCACAAAATCAATAATCATAGTTAAAGTAATTTTATAGTTTAAGACATTTTGAAGCAAAGAGTTTGTTCTTCATTCGTTTCTAGCTGTGTATCCTTCTCCAGTCTTGTGCTATTCCTGTGCTACGTGTGACCAGTCAGTATCTGACCTGCTGAATGCCTTAGGACTGTGTTTGAAAGTGTCCAAGGAACTAAACCTGACCTTACTGTGGCCTCCCTCTAAGCATCTGAGTAACAATAACCATTGTACCACACAGTTAGTTTGGGAGGGGAAAAAAAAAGAAGAAAAAAAAAAAAACTAGTTACCTGCTTTAGCAGCCTAAATTCTCACATCATTCCTGTAAATGAAAACTGTTGTTCTGTCACATGTATGGTCTCACAACAAACATTGTTAGACTTGAGTTTCCGAACATTCTGTTTTCACAATATTGCAGTTCCTTTTCTGCTTTCAGACATTTTAATTTTATTTTCCAAATGCAAATGCTAATCAAATCCTTTTCTCCAAGAGTTTTAAATCTTTTTAGATTCTAATTTCATGTGAACTAAATGTGAATTTATGCCTCACAATAAATTTAGATGATACTCTTGAGGGAAATAAATGAAGCACCTGGATGCAAAAATATTGTCACAGATTGACAATTCCAGCTGCTTGGGAGACATGTTTGATTACTAAAGTATCAAGTCACTTAAATAAGTGCCAGTCTGTAATATTTTATCAACTGAAGAAATTTGGTTCAAAATGAATTATTTTGAACAAGAGGTGATGTCTGTTAAAATACTGGGTCTAATTTGTCTCAAACATTCTGTGGTATTCATTTTTTGTAGAAGCTAGATCTGCCCATTACCTTCTAAAACCTATCTCAGGCTATTACTTGCTCTCAGCCTTGTATTCCCTTTAGTATGTCTTGTATTTTAATTTTCCCAATTTCCCTCTGTCATATCTGATGTTAAAATTAAGGCCACAGTTAAGCCAGAAATTCAAAACATCAGTCTTATTGTAATTGGTTTCGTGTCAGCCATCAGATTCTTACAAATGTGAACCAGGACAAGCTGTTTTAAGATTTTGCAGCTGAAGATTATATTTGATGTGTTTTGGATCACTCCTTCTGCATATCTGATTTCATGCTTTTCAGACTAACCCCTTATTTTCTTCTGGGAATGCTGAAAATACTTGGGTCTGTTCCAGCTGTATTTACATCAGTGGGATTCTTTTGGTAGCTTGAGGTATACTAAGTGTTAAATGGTGCTACATTTACTTAAATTCTACATTACTCTCCTGACTTAACTAGAAGCTATACTGCTAATCAAATTACAGTATAAAACAGAGATTACTGATGTATTTATAAGCCTCTGGAAACAATGCAATCAGTATTTTCTCTATGGACATCACACTCTCAAGCAATACATTCTCTTAATGTAGATTTCCAGTAGCAGATTTTTTTGCTATGTACCATCTATGTGTTTTTCTGGTCAGTTACTTCTGTCCTTTAAAAAGCCATCTTACATATTTAAATCCTGTAACAACCTAAGCTCTGAAACAGCCCTGAGCTTGGCAGATTCCTCTGCAGAGTGGCAGCATCTTTTCCTATATATCCATTAGAGTCTGGTCACGATTATGGCAGCCGAAGGAAACAGAGTTTCTTTTTCAAGATTCCTAGTCACAAATGCTCTTCTGATTGCATTAAAAAAAAAAAAAAAAAAGAGTTTCGTATATAAAAAGTAAAATTCTACAGCTACCTCCTTGTTTTGCCCTCTTAAGGTTTGGAACCTTAGCTTAAATTGGAGTATTTTGTGACACAAAGAATTTCCTCCTGTATCAGGGCTTTATCTTCTAATGCACAGAGGTACCCTTCTAGCATTCATTGCACAGATGATAAAAGCTAAAAAACAAAAGTGGAATCACAGAATCACAGAATCACAGAATGGCTTGGGTTGGAAGGGACATTAAAGATCAGCTAATTACAAACCCCTGCCACAGGCAGAGATACTGTCCACTAGACCAGGTTACTCAAAGCTCCACCCAATCTGTCTTTGAACACTTTCAGGGATGGGGCAACCAAACTCCTCTGGGCAACCTGTTTCAGTGCCTCACCACCCTCACAGTGAAGAATTTATTGCTAATACCTAATTTAAGCCTACTCTCCTTCAGCTTAAGGCCATTCCCTTTGTTCTATGACTGCATGCCCTTGCAAAAAAGCTCCTCTCCAGTTCTCTTGCAGGTCTCCTTTAGGCACTGGAAGGTGCCCCGGGATCTCCCTGGAGCCTTCTCCAGGCTGAACAACCCCAACTCTCTAGGAGAGATTGTCCAGCCCTGATCATTTCATTGGCCCTCCTTTCACTTACTCCAGCAAGTCCGTGTCTTTCAAATGTTGGGGCCCCAGAGCTGGGCACAGACTTCCAGGGGTCTCACAAAAGGGGAGTAAAGGGATTGAACCTCCTCTCAAAAACTGCAGCTGGCCATGCTGCTTTTGATGCTACTTTTTATGCAACTCAGGATGCCTTTGTCTCCCTGGGCAGCAAGTGACATTTCTTGGTCACATTGAGCTTTTTATCCAACACCCCCGAATCCTCTTCCCCATGGCTGCTCTCAAGGCATTCTTTGCCCAGCCTGTACTTGTGCTTGGGATTTTCCTAATCCAGGGGCTGTATTTTGCACTTGGCTTTGAAGGGGAGGGAAAGCATATTCAGCAGCAAACAACACATTATCCAAAGAGCACTTTTGTTTTTGAACATCCATTTGTGCTATTGACTTCCAGGTACCTGTTCATAAATGTTTAGGAGTCCTCCCAGGTTGGATGTCTGTTTTTCCAAAGCAGGTAGGTAAAAGAGGTAGGTTGCATGAAGGGCTTTCTAGAGTGCTTTGTGGAGTCCACAGCATGAAGATTAACTTGTTTCATGTGACTGCTATCCCAATGTCATTTTGTGGTGAATCCCTCAGGATGAACTCTGTTTATAAATCCTTTATATGTGCATTTTAAAAATAAGTACAATTTTTCTCCCTGACCTGCAAAATTAAAGAAGGAGACACAATTTCATATCCTATTTACCAATGTTTGCAAACTGGAATGTGAATTGAAGCTGTAGATCTCTGCCACTGGGAATGAAGAATGAAAAATCTAAGAAAGGGAAAGATATAATTAACGGCAATAGTAAGTTCATATCTACTTTGGTAATAGGAATTAATATGGGATATTAATCTTGTTTGATCATTTTGGCACACTCGAGATATCTGCTTATTTCATCATTGCCTTTTTAGGTACTAAGACAAATGCTGGTTAAAAGTATGTATCTATCTAACTCCATATTCAGAGAACTGGTTAGATTAATTTAACACCCTTCATGTTATTCTTCTTTGAACAGTTTTGAAATATGCTTGGCAAAATGAAGAGCTGGAAAGAGAACTTCCTGAACTGAAGAAAATACACATCTCATGAAAAGTTGTTATTTATTAAAACTTTGAAAATCACATATTGCTAAATGGCTTATCTTAATTAAAAAATATTACTTGTTGATGATATCTAAAAATAGTGTACATTCCAAGCATAAGAAACTCAAGTAATCTGGAATATCTTTCTTTTTTCATGTTATAATATAAAAATGTATATATATACTTTTGAGGATGATGTTAAAATAAAAAGACTAATTCATTTACATTTTAAAAATGCCAGTTTTCTTAAAGATGAAGAGTTTGCTCTTAACAACTGGGCTTCAAAATCCAAATGAACAAATTGTTTAACATGTAACTCAGAAGTTCCACAATAATAGATCCTGGCTGACAGTATGAAACTGGGACATTATTGATTACATTTCCAATGAGATGTACTAGCTTAAATAAAGCCTACAAGCAACATGTGCAGACAAGCCAGATTCAAAACTGAAACATTATCTAAACAGAGTTGATTTCAAATGTTTCAAATGTAAATAACCCACCGGGTGGTCCTTGAGACTGTCAGCAGTCATTATTTTCTGTAGCGTAAACAGGGTTGTCAGCTGGGATTTCTGTCACAGAGATAAAAAAGTCATTCTTCCCTTGCAAATCCTAGGCTGTTTTTAAAGCAAGTCATGCACCTCCAAGATAGATGGAGAGTTCCTTCCTGGATTTTAGTGAAAGTATCCTATAAGCTGCAGTGAAAACCAGAATAGATGTCTGAACTGTATAGTCTATGAGGTAAGTAAAGGTTAATGGAGTCAGCAGAGTAATAACCCTTGAATTTCTGAAATGACTAAATAAATGCATAATTTCCATAGATTCTGCCTGGGTTTTTTTGGAAGTTTTCTGCGGGTAGCAAAGCTAAACTGAAAATCATAGATGTTAATAGATGACAAACATGTAATCTTGGATGAAAAAATCATTGTACATTAGAGGCTACTGCTTCAATTAACTATAGAAACATGATCAGTTTAGGCGATCCAAAGCATTAGTTGATCACAAGGATTTATATAATGGCTTTAAGATTTAAGTCAGCTAATCTGATTCAGATATTTCAGAAGAGTGTTGCTGTGCTGTCTGCCTCCACTTAGTTAAATGGCAGCTGAGCAATTAAAGCATCTTAACAAATCTGGTCTGACATGTCTTAGCACAAAATTAATCATGTAGTACTATCTTCTGTATCAACAGTCACAACTTTATCTGGTAGCCATTGAAATCCACAAGACCATTGCCATGGGCTTCAATGGAAAGATGATTTTGGACAGAGCAACACATCAGAATTTATTTCCAAAATCCTTGAAGATTTTTCCAACTGGTTTCCTGGAAGCCAGTAAAATTTCTGTGTCCTTCTCAAGACCATTTTCACACTTCCTCAGTTCATCAGGGGTCCATGCCTGCTTTCTGTAGTGCTGCTGTGCACTGCTCAAAAACTAGAGAACTTCACTCATTTCTGAATCACAAAGATTTTTTCTTATTAGGAAAGTATTTTCTTTGTGCCTGGGAACCTGAACATAGATCCTACCTTCCATGACAGAATCATTCTTTGTGACCCTTATTTATACTTGCTTATGTGGTGCAATAAGTAGAATCAACAGAAAGCATGAACAATGTGGTTAATCCCTCCTGGTTCTTAAGCCCCCTTGGCTTCTCAATATGTTTTCTATCCCTTAGTAATTTTAGGAAGAAGGAAAGAAAAGGGAAATCTTCCTCTGGAGTGTTACTTGAAACCTAAAAATCTAAGGAAACAATGCATGATAAACAAAAGCTTTTGAAAGTAACCAGGTTTCCATGGTGAATCTGAACTCTCATCCTTTTCTAGCAAAGAGTATCATCACATTTTAATCTGAATTAATGAACTGAATCCCATGGTTGCACTTTGTTGCTTCCAGATGACTTGGCAAGATAAACTCAGATGTATTTTACACAGAAAAAAATATCCCTTTGTCTAAGAACCTATGACCAGTCCTGCAAAACTGACTTTCTTCAAGTCCCTTACCAGAAATTCATGCAGAGAAGGGTTAATTCCCCTCTCCTACCTAAATATTTATGCTTTGCTTGTATGTCCTGTGAAGTCTGTGTGTAATGTTGTCTGTGTGCTTCTCAGATTGCCTGGCTACAGTTTTCTTTTTCCTTTCTCTTTTCTTTCAGTGCACTGCCCAGGTCCTCTCAAGCAGCCACCAAGTATTCACTTCAGCCTTCTCCAGGGGATTCTGTACAGTCCTCTTGAGCCTTGTGTTCTTATCTTGGAGAAACACCTGTACAACGTGGCTGGCATCCTGAAAAAAAGCATCTTACCTTTAAAACCTAGTACTTGTACTTAATTCTCTGAAGTTGTCTACGGTTGTCTTTATCTATTTCTCACTACAAAACCTTTCAATTTGTATAACTGTAAAATACTGTGAGCATCCCACTACTTTCTACTGCTAAGAGGAATTTGATGGCAAACTCCCTCTGAGATCAATGAATTACATAAACATAAAATATTATGGGAATATTACATATTTTTCTTTCGGGTCAGAATTAACTTCATTTGAAATGATGGTATATTTGAAACATTTTTAATTCAGCAGCTGAGGCCAGCAGATACTCTGAGTACCTGAGCTAGATGTGTCTTCATCCCATACACGCTTCAGGAGGTACAAAATTTCCCCACATGACATTTTACTAAGCAGCACCCCAGACAAAGAGCTGTCACAGACCATGTGCAGACCTATGTAAATGAAATGATGACAGCAAGGGACTGTCCTTGCATAAGTATTGAGAAGTATATGGAGGCAAATGTCCCAATTTTCTGTGTGCTGAAAGAGGAATATGCTCTTCTTGATATATGGTATCCTCTGCTTCTTTAAATCACAGCTGTGGGTTTTATTTTTGCCAAAAGTCATATCTTCAACAGAACAGAATCTTCCACAAAACACTCCCTTCCACAAGAATTGCTGATTTATAAAAGTCTTTGAAATAGGAACTGTTTGGATCAACAAAAACAAATTTTTCTTCAAGTATTTTTCAGGTGTTCCAGTCTCCTGAAACCTTTCTTCTACTGTTCCCCATAGTTTTTCACCCTGCAGTGTATCTATATTTCTCATACATACTGCCTTTAGGTTTGTGTTTGTCCATTTCATGGCCTTTCACAGAAAACAAACTTAACTACAGAAATAAAAAGGGATAGAGATCCCTACAGTATAATTGTGCATCAGAGATTCTATAGGCTAAATGGGTGCTCTATAATCATAGTACTTCCTTTTTTCTTCATGTGGCATTATTTTTCTTACACTAATATCAGTCTAGTAACTGTCTGTAGTAAAGAAAAAGTAAAAGAAGATGTCAGATTTGAATGTGAAAGGAAAACCTGGAAGCCAGCTGAAACTGTGATTGCAGAGAAAGAAGATTCATTTGAATCCTGTTCTTCAGTATCTTTTTATAAATACTCATTGCATTTTTTAGATTAATGCCAAAAGGCTTTACTGTATCAGTCAGTAATAAAGTGGAGGGACTGGGTAAGCTAGGGGTAGATTCTGTGTATGGGTTCAGTGAGTGCCTCTGCACGTGTGTGTATCCATATATGGTCTTTGGTGAAGAAGTAATGCCAGAATGAACCTCTTTGATTGGATTATATTGTGTCTTGCCCTTTCCATCATTATTATATGATTAGCTGATGTTTATTTTCATAACTGTGCTTTTACTACAACTGTAAAAAAAATACCCTCTTTGAAGTTCAGGCTTATATTGTGCTGGGAATATTACTTCAAAATTGGCTAAAATACAGCAATGGAGGGAGGGGGCTGAGCATGGGAATTTTAAGGCTGAGTGGAGCAAAAGCCACAGAAGTTCTGAAGCCCTGGTCTTGTGACCTTTAATAACATAGCTTTGCTACTCTTCCACTCCACAAACAGCACTGCTGATTTACTTGCATGAATAAGATTTAAAGGATCAAAACTATAACTTGACACTTATATGGACTTACATGCATAGTTTGGCTTAATCTACTGTAAGATCTTATTTTGCTCTGATTCAGAAGAGCAAAATTAGAAGAACAAACTCCCTACATAGTCACTGGAGAGAGGTAAGTGCTTCAGGGGGCCACTTCGGCCGTGTCAGTGGGACAGCTGAAGCAGAAGCACAGATAACAGGCTTCTGTTAAATACAGTGGTACCATGTGGTTCTTGGAAAGCAAAGCACAGGCTTGGGTGCATGTTAAGATTAGTCAAAGGAAGATAAATCTATGGTGGAGTTCTTGCTACTTTCATTTGGAATGTTAATAGCTCAAATTAAACAGTGTGGAGTACTCCAAATACCAGAGCAATGAAAAAGTTTACAGCAATGATATCAACATTTGGAGGGTCCATATTTTTTCAAGGTCTGTTCACTTCCCATGACTTTTAACATATTTGTACATTGCCAAATATAACTCAGGGTACAGATATGATGTAGGCATGATTTAACTTGAGTGCCTGGGTATAATTCCTTCACCAGTGTTACTGCATGAAACCAGAACAGCACCAAACCAAATAATGTTGCTTTCTATTGTAAATTTATATTTTGTCCCCCTATATGAAACAAACTTCCAGATTTGTGCACTCGGAAGGACGCCAAAGAGTGAACCAGCAGAGAAAAATTCTTCCTATGAATAAGCATAAAGTGATTTTCTAAGGTCAGTGCAGAAATGTAAGTAACCTCTGCTAAAATTATACCTTCTCTAGGCAAACAGAGGTAAGTTTGCTGTCAGTCTGAAAACCTTATCTTTTATACTCCAGAATTAGGAATGTTTTATGCAGCTTTCACATTAGAGATATGACATGGATCAAGCACCATCTCATTAAAAAGGAAGACGAAGTTTTGGTCTCATATTTTTGCAAACAAGTTATCAAGGGCCAGGCTAGGAAAATAGCAAAACAACAGTCAGAGAGAAAATAAGCTGAGCATTTGTGTCCATCCAGCTCCCCAGTCTGCCATTTGAGGGGTGCAATTTCCTGGTTGAGCTAGCCTTGCCATTTAATTTTCCACATGTGCAAGGTGAGGAACCCTGTGTTCAAAACACTGCAAGGACTAATAAATGGAAGAAACGGAACATGGGCATGTTTGAGAAGCCTATTTCTAAACCACTCCTGTTAGATTGTGTGTGTTGGTATCCTGGCAGCCTGCTCAAATTCGTGCTTCTGAACAGTGGGTTTGAGCTTGTCCTTTACCTAAAGGGACAGCAGGGTAACAGGCTGAGCTCCCTGTGGTCTCCATGGTGTTAAAGAAAGTCAAAGTAAATTATTTGTAATATTGGTATGTACCCACACAATAATTGAAGCTGTATCCTAAAGATTTGCTGTCTTGGATGAACCCCAGCTGTCCTGGGCACCTACCACTCCAAAAGCAAACCCTTGACCCCTTTATATTTTCACAATTATATGTATGTTATCAAAAAGCAGTAAGAACGTGGGAAAGGGGAAAAAGGTTAAAAATAAGCATCCTTACTGTGGGAATATGGTGGGGAAGAGTGGTAAATGCAGAAGCTCTCGCTCACATCAGAGCAGAATTCTGTGCAAGGTTCTGTTGCCTTCATGCCATTTTTTTTCAGATAAGCACTGTTGCCTGAGCACCTTCCTGACTTACACTAAAGCAAATAGACAGCAATGGGTCTCTCTTAGAGGCATTAAAAATGGCCACAGTTTGTGCTTATTAGGTCCAAAGCCAACAGGAGACCAGGCCAAGCAAATGCACCCTTTTTTGTCAAGTTTGGGTGCTGCTTGTTTGCTGGTGAGAGAACAGAGATGTACATACCCTATCTAATTTGAAACCTCTGTGTAAAGAAGTATCACATGAATGATAAATACAGAATTGAAGGTTCTCATTGCCAATGGGAAAAAAAGCAAGAAAAAACAACTCATTTTTGCTGCTTTTCCACTGCTGTTCTTTAGTAAATACTAAAATGAAAACAAACCAAAAAGGAACTTACATTAAAATACCTTATGTGCTTAAAAGGTTTGATCCAATTGCTCTTGAAATCAATAGGCATTAACTTTAGAGAGCTTTATATTGAATGCCTGAAGACATTCTTCTTTTAAGAAATTAGCTGCCTCATTGAGCATATTTGAAGAGTTTAGGATAAAGTGCATTTGAATTACAGAGCTACTGGCTAATGTGTCAACAGCCATAGGGTTACGGCAGCCACAGCCCCAAGAAAATCACAGATTAAAAGAAACCACTGATATCAGCAAGAACATCAATGGGCTCTGTATTAGCTCAAGAGTATCTGTGTTTACCATCCTCTTATGCTTTGGGGTTTTTTTTTCTAAAACTCTGTATGTTCTAAATGAAATTAATGTCCTTGGGACAGTGTGAGAAGCTTCTTCATAAGTGTTTGTAAGACATACAAGACATTACTGCCCAGATAGTTTCTCATGCACACAGAGCAGGAAGAGCCAAAGCCCAAAGCTTGTCAGACACAGAGAATCGAGTAAGGGATAGGTCACTCCTGGAAGAAGATCTTATGATTCCAGATAAATAATGAGGATTAATAATATCTAACAAGTTAACAAGGTCCCTTCAGTCTGCTTCAGTAAGGAGGAACTGACAGACAGCACTGGAATTTGTGAGAAAATGAGAGGTTAGACAAGTTAAGGGAAGGCATGAACTTTGGGAAGAAGCTGTAGAATAGGGATTGAAAAAATGTTTATATCAGAAGAGTGGTGCCACCAATTAATTAATGGAAATATTTTGTGGTTCATGCGTCAGCCTCATTTTATTTTGGGAGTCAGCTTTAGCAACTTTGGAGGAAGAGCGAAGATGAACTGAACAATCCTTTTGCTCCCATAAACTAAGGATTAATGGAAGAGATGTCTGTTGTCCTTTTGAATTCCAGATTATATTAAACATCCTTTTATTTCTCCTTATGCTCTTTCCAAAAAGCCAAAAGCCTAAAATTGGCACAGCACAAATAGTGGCAAGGCTCCCCACACAAGTGTTGCACAGAAACCTGTGGTGCTCTGTGAAGCCAGAAATGTGGTTGAAATTTGAAAGCCCTCTCAAGAAAAATGCTGTCACAGCCAAATCTGTTTGTATTTTTTGATAGCAGAACTTTCCCTCCTGTGGATTGTTAAGAGCCACACCGAGTGCAGGTCAGGGTGAGTCTGCAGCAGGAGGAGCATTCAGCAGTGAGTGGCAATGGACCATGCAAAGCTCAGTGAAGCAGTTCTCCTCTTGGCCTCTGCACACCTATCCCCAATGCACGTGATTTCCAAATCCACCAGAAGCAAGTACAAACACCTACTTCTTTTCTTTTGCTGTCCTGGAATGTTCATTTTCCCCCTTGCTTTTGGGCATAAACTCAGCATAATCAAACAAAAATACACTTTTTAGCTCAATACAAAATCCAGCATACAGGCAAGAAAGGAACAAAGATGGTCACTGATACTTTGGTTCTTAGATATTTGAGTGCACATCACTACTATGATACAGGGGCTGCACTGAGCTACCCAGAACTTCTTGCAAAGAAGCGCAGAGCATCTTGACATCTCAGGTGATTCCATAACTACAGAAACTCAACAGATGTCATTTATTTTCATGACCTGGTGGTCCTTCCTGCAAGTTTATGTAATGTTCAAATGCTAACGTTAGTATGTGTTCCACAGATTTTAATATGCTTGCACATTTTTCTGTTTATCTGATCATTAAGTGATCAGATAAACAGATCAGATAACCTTCATCCCATTTTATTATGGAATAAAATTTACTGAGGATATAATATACACTAGGGAGAAAAGAAGTACTTCATGAAAAAGTGCATTTTGAGTATATTTTCGGTGACATTCAAAAATGCAGAACTCTTGATGGCTCAGTCCATTTCAGTGGGATTCTTGCTCTCAGATGGGCTAAACTTTGTCAGTGGCCACAACCGAGCAATAGATAACTTGGCTTTTGATAAATGGAGGTTCTGCTTAGCCAGTTGTGTTAATAAACTATTTTGAAAGCAATTTTTATCCACTTATACACTGAAAAAAAAAAAGCCCTTATAATGATTGAAACTGAAAGTCTGAATTAGAAAATAATCCAACACAGATAGAAGTAACTATAGCAATTTATTTTGCTGCCAGTAAAAAGTTAAAAGAGCAGAGCTGATAACAGCTAGACTAAAAAAAACCTAGACTAAATGTTACTTGGTAGGGGCTGTGGCAATCTAAAATTCGCAGTCGGATGCTCTATAGGTGAAAGATCCATAGATATATTCCATTTTTATTGAGAAATACATATAAGATGGTAAAGTCACGCTGGACTTCAATAAAAGTTTACGCTTAATTGGGAATTAGGTTTCTTTGCTGAATTAGGGGCTTATGTAAATAGTTTAAACCACCTGCACCCCCCCAGTTTTTAGTCTTGTATATTTTAATTGCTAATTAATATATTTTAAGAATCATCAAATTTAAAATAATAAAAGCTTTAAAATATATTATTTACAATTATAAACAAGTGCAACAGATGAAATAATGATATTCAAAACAAGAAATTATTTCTTATTTCTCCATTTCTACTCTTAACTTTTTAAATAACAATCTCCACAGATTTTAAAAAGAAAGGACAAAGATGATTTAGGAGAGAGCACAAGGAGTAAAAGTAAGGAAATTCCTAGAAAAAACTGACCTTAAACCAGATTTTCAGAATGACAGGCTGATAAAGTTAAGGGACCAGATGGCCAAGAATATTGAAGATAGAACAGAAAAAGTCCTCAGCCTTTGTTTTAAGCACTTTTAGGTATTTCCCTTTCCATTATGTTATTGAAGTAAAGAAAATGCTGACTTCCCTCAGTTCCTAATTTCTGTAATGGGGGGTTTTATTGAAGAAAAATGTCAGTTTGATCATACACAGTTGGTAATCATTGCAAGGAGAGAAGGTAACTTACCAGATTACTTTTCATAGCATATTTTTTTCAGATCTAGGAACTACTAGGTTCACTGCTGAAAGATTTGGGGTGAAATCGTGGCCAATGGGAATTTTGCCATCAACTTCAAAAGATTCAAATTTCATCCTAGATCTTATTTGTTTAGCAAGAAAGTGCTTATTTTTCTATTCTTTTTTTATGCACAAACTGTCAGCATTGCATGAAACAAACCATCCTGATTTCCAGAGTGCTTTTCAAAAGCCGACTGATTGCCAAAATTGCAAATCCAATTTGTTCACAGACTGACCAGTGTGTGATCATTCCAATTATATTTGGCACATGTCAAGTGGAAGAATCAAACCTCCCTCGTTTTGGATCACTTATAAACACTTCAAAAAATAAACTCCCAATATAATTAGCTGCTGAAATGTTTGGCGAGTTGCCCTTAAAAAATCCCCGTCAGAAAACACCCCCTCGATTCTTCCTGGGCACGTTCTTCAATGAGAGACTCAGATCTTGTCCCCTGCACTGGCACTGATTAGTGTAATCCTCCTGACTGCCTGTGGGTACCCCCTAAAACTGGTTTTCCCACAGCTGAGGTCCAGGAACTGTGTTACATGAGAGCTGGAGGATGTGGCAAGATCCCCCCCTCAAGTTCCCGTTGAGCACAAGCTGCTGCTAAGCCCATGTGCAAGCTGAACGTGCAGCAGAGCTCACTGGCGCCCTTCACAAGCTCTGCTACTGATACTTGTTGAGGGTTCTTTGCAATGCACCAGTGGAAATGCATTGTCCTGTCAAGCTGTCTGAAACCCTGTGTAGGAGATTCCTTTTCCAGAACGAATCTGCCTTAAATCTTAAAAACAGTTTGCATAATCCTGCCAAAAAGCAAGGGAAGATTCAGTGAGCCAGTTTCCTATGTTTTGCTGCTATCTTGAAACACAAGAGCTTTTCCTCTCATTTCTTTATGTTTGGTTTTGGTTTTTTTTTTCTTTCTTTCCAAAGATTGTCATGAGAATCACTTCAAAACACTCAGAAACTGAGAAAAATTCATTGCTGAAGAAGGAAAGCAGAACAGCATCATGGAACTCAAGCTCATTCAGAAAAACTATGTTTTTGAGAACAGTTTGGCAAGAAAGAAAACACGCATTTGGACTTTTCAACGTCATATAATTTGCTATCAGAACACAAGGGATCTCCCAGTGTCTAATCCTTAACTCATGTTACTTCTGAAGACAATTCTACCTCTGCTCCCTGCTGTCTTTAACAAAGTCTGTGAGTACCCATTTTGTATGGAAAGACTATCAACTTAAATATTAAATCAGCCCCGTCTCACAACAATCTCTGTAAAAGAAAAAAGCACTTTTCAGCTCCACAGATACCCACTTGAAGCAACACCTCATTTTTTCCTAGTGAGGTATCTCCTGATGATTGCTTTCCATTTTCCCCATCTTCTCCCTCTCAGTTCAGTTCTCATGTAGGACATGACCAAAGGCTTGTTTCGACAAGTCCAGATACTTTGGCTCTGGTTCATCCCCCTTACCCAGGAATAGCTTAGCACAAAAGTTGCCAGATAAGCCTTGCAGAATCCATGTTTGGTAAGTATTGTTGCATTTCTTCCACATCTCTACTCATGTTTTTCTTCAAAACTGTTCAGAAAACACAAATACTGACAAATGGTTCAGTAGATGCCTGACTTATGTTTTTCTTTCATTAAATATAGCTCAGAAGTTTATTATTCTCTAGTCAAAAAGCTACACAGTCAATGTCATAAGTGTATTTATAATGATTCCTACCAGACTTCTAGCTCCATGTGCCAGTTCTCTCAGTGTTCTGGGATCATCTGATCCCTCTGGCTGAACTGTAGTGAACTATTTAAAATTGTCTGCCACCTTATAATCAATATAGTTCATATCTATAGGTCAGTTCTTACTGTTTTCTACCATAATTCCCCATAGAAACATGATGAGCCACTTCATTTTAAGGGTTTAAGGGTAAGAATTTATGTTCTCGTACACCATCTCATGAAGTTGTCTGAGTTTGCTGCCAGAAAAATGAGCTTTTGGGAGAAAAAGAGTTGTACTTGGAAGGATATATAAACCCTAACACAAATATTATGAAAATAGTGTTCAAACAGGTAAACTTGATACCTAGTAAGATACTGGGTCTTCCCTACCCTTTGTAAGTTAAGGAAAACAAATACTTCTAAGAGAACAGATTAAAACCTTACTATTAACATCTTCTAGATGGTTTTGTTTTGTGTTGTGTTTCTGCTTTTTAAGGCACTGCAGCAATCCCCACTTTTACGTATGGCATTGAGACTTTCTGCCTCTTCTTTACAAATGTGTATTTCTGGACGTCTATAAATCGGCCACTCAAGATTGTTCCAGACAGATACTTGGCTTCCAGACTCTAAGTGCAGAGAAGAATGGTTTTCTTTTCTTCCTGTACTGACAAAAGTAGATGTGATAGTGTGTAAGCCACACCACTGGAATGCAGTAAGTAAAAAAATATTTAAAGGACATTTTAGCAGCCTCAGCCAGTTTATTTACCTAGCTCTAACTCAAATGACCTCTGTTTAAAGCATAGTTCAGGCACCACAAGTACTTGCATCCTGTCCCCTCGAAAAGAATAAGGAATGTGAACAAAGAGCATCCTAACACCTGGGAGTACACAGGAACAATGAACACAAAGAAGCACCAAAGCATCAGGACTACACTTTCTGTCTTGTATCACATGCCTGAATCCCACGTATTTCTGGTGAGGCTTTGCTGGCAGCTCCTGAGGCACAGCTTACACTGCCCCCTGAACATGAGACTGTGGGCAAGGAGACCCAAACCTCCCCATACCAGAGGGAAAGCTATGGTGGTGCTCCACTGCTATTCCATTCTTGGGTAATTTTTATAACTGGAAGGAAATGCGGGCCAAAAAGAAAGGTAGTGGATCCAGTGTTATAGAAATTCCCCACAACTCCCTCCTTTTCTAAGGCCAAGGCTCCAAGACTACGTTTCATGCTATGGCACACTCTTATTGCTGTTCCTCAGCTGCTGGGGAGTATCTTTCCTCCACACCCCTCCTGGGGTCAGTGCTATGAATATCACCTGCAGCACAGCAAGCTGAGGCAGGCAGCAGCCACGGATGGCATTTGTCTTGGAAAATGTTTGGATATGTGAACACCAGCTTTCGCAATCTGATTCATAGCCTGAATAAAGGTTACAAGTGTTCAGGCTGGTATGCACCACATCACACATGAGATTGTAGCCTTACCAGCTCTTTTATTTCATCTGAAGAGAGTCAAGTTACAAGGAACATAACAAGTCTTTAGAATACTGCATACACTTGAATCCCCCTCCCCACCCCTCCCCTCCCCATTCCATGTTCCTTTCCAGCAGATATGAGAAGTCTGATTTTTAGAGAGGCAACGAAGGAAAACAAATATTTATGTATCGGTTGTTCCTCCAGGGCTACGTGAAATTGATTGCTCTAATCAGCAAAAGAAGGAAAACACTGTCTGCTATCAATGACTGAGTTAATCAGGAGTCTCAAAGGAAAAGTTTATTGTAGAAGAGCAAAAACCTTCAACCCCTGTCCCTATCTCCCTGTAGCTTCAACAATGAACCAAAGTCTTCCAGCTTTGCTTGGGCTTGTGTCTGAGGCATCCAAGACAAGGAAATTAACATATCTAGAGAACATTTTTAGTGGTCTCACAGCATCTCAAGCCATTAGGTTCTTAATTCATTTGATACCCTAAAATTAGGGAGAATGTGTTGAGGCCACAGTTTAATATGAGTAAATTTGTGAAAAAGACTGAAAAGTCTTTTTAGTACAGGCATGGGAAAATAAAAGGCATCAGCTTCTTAAAATTTATGGTGTTTGCACCACAAGGAGGGTTTTCTGATGTGATGAACAAACAAATGGGCAGTGTTTGTGTCAGGAGTGCATAGCTCATCTTGAAAAAATGCTTCTTAAGTTTGGTTGAGATTTTTGCCCTCTAAAAACTCTTCTTTTTAAAATATAAGAAAACATTTTAATTTTCTTATATATATTAGCTTCCATTTCTCTCTTGAATTTTGCATAGATCCTGTTTAGTGATGTGTAGTGGAAAAAAAAAAAAAGAAAGATATGGTTATTTAAACAGGTGCCCAGTCTCTATGGGGTGCACAGGTTACACCGAGTTTAACAAATGACCATGAAGTCATTGTAGCTAACACTGTTGATCAAAGGGGTTACAAATATGCTTTTTCTCTAAAAAAGAAAGAAAAGATAATGTATGTGGTTGTTTTAGATTAAGGTCTGTTTATAATGACTTTAATTATTGTATTCTCTGACAGCAAGCCAAACGTGTAAGGACAGATCCAAGTCCCTTCTGTGTGCCCTTTGCAATGCCACAATGGTGCAGTGAGGTATTGATGGTCCTGCCAAACGCTGCCATCCATTTCTTTTCCTCCAAGGTGCCTAAGGCTAGGATGGCTTGGGTGAAGAACAGGAGGGACTGCACAGCTGGAGGTGGCTCTCACCTGCAGCAACCCCTTCAGGATTGGGGCTGCAGAGACTATGCAGTGTAACAGCAGTGGCTGCCAGCCAGGGCAGCCTTCCCATGTGTGCTTGAGCTCTTTGTGCAGGGAGGGGCAGAAGAAAGGGAGCACCTAAAGCTGGAGCTGTCTCAGTGTGGGGTGAAATATGTACTGACCTGTTTGAGATGTAAGGGCTGACTATGAAAGGTGTTTAACACAGGATTTCTTCAGACATTGACACTTACCTTTGGCTTTAGTAGAGATGGTGCACAAAGGATTCCACCAGACAAGAGTATCAGATGGATCTGAACTGCAGAATTTTTTTTCAGAAAGTCACCACAAGGCAAGAAGAAGTTTTTACCCCACTGTACCACAGCTGAAACATCTTTCAGAGCTTTAGTGAAGACAGTGTGGCAGCCTCTGAGCACAAGTTTCTCAGCTGGGCTTCTGCTGATGCTAAGAATGCAAGTTATTTATGAGGAGGTCATGTACCCACATTTCAAGCTGTAAAGCAAGCCAGAAAACTCTCACAGTTTTGGGTAACTGTGCCAGAAGCTACAGAAGTCTAATACATAGGAGAAATCCCATTTCATTGTGCCTGAGAGAGAAGGACCATAAGTTGGTGGCTGTATGTGAAAATATTTGCATTTACTGTCTTTAAGATAAATCCCTTAATATCTTATCACCGTTTGTTTTTTTTGGTTGGTTGATTAAAGATTTTTGTTTTGGTTTTTTCAGGCCTTTTTTGTGTATTGTTACAGCCCTAGCAGACTGGAGTAATGGAAAAGACAAAACCTGTAGGAAAATATGCTGTATTTGGAGATGCAAAATGATGCCTGTTAAGTGCTGAAATCAATCAACACCACTCTGCAGCCATCCCAGTGAGTGTCCCTTGCCACCAGGGCTGAGGAAAGGCACTGACAGTTCACTGGTCCTCTTCTAAATGTGCTGTGGTTCACCCAGGCATCAGGTGGAGAACAGGGCTGTCAGGACACAACTAACCCAGCTGCATTGCACAGGGTGAGCACATCCTCACTAATGTACATAAAACTCAGGTTAGCATAGGGAGAATATTGTTCATAAAGTTTGAGCTTTGAACCCTGTTCTCCCTTAAAAACTGAACTTTAAAATTCAGAATGCCACTTGCTTTATAGACAATAGAAATACTTCATATTAAACTTTCTCATCCAAAAATGTCTTTATTCCACTAGGACTGATGATCTCTGTCCTCTTCTAAATAATTTACCACTCTATTCCTTTTTTCCAAATTGTCTCATTCATTAAAAAAATTAAACTCAGAGCAGTTGTTCTGTTCTCAGCCTTTCTGAGTCTGTTCTTGACCTTCCTCAACTTTACATTTTTTTTACTTTTTCTACCACAAAGAAGGGTTACTTATCCCATATGCTCTGTTTGTTTCACCTGTGCAGATGCACAGCCAGGATCTTTACATCTTCTGGAAGAATTTCATTATTTTGATAGTACATATAAACTGAACCTCTTAAAATATAAGGAAAAGAAAAAGAAAAGGAAAAGGAAAAGGAAAAGGAAAAGAAAAAGAAAAAGAAAAAGAAAAAGAAAAAGAAAAAGAAAAAGAAAAAGAAAAAGAAAAAGAAAAAGAAGAAAAAAATTTACAGAATAGTAGAATCACAGAACAGCCCAGGCTGTAAAAGACCTTGAAAGTTCATCTGGTCCCATCTTTCATGAAAAAGGGAGCCTAGATCTTGGTTCCTGTAACACCTTAAGATTACAAAATAGTGAAAATTATGGGAATAATCTTGTAAATAGAACTGCCATTGAGCAAGCAAAGTGATATTTAATGTTCAACCCTGTCCTTTAGAGGCCTTCTGTTAATGGTGATCAAAGATCTGGTTGCATAGTGCACTAAATGACCCATCAGTCACCCTCTCTTTTTGAAGGAACATTTGTCTTGTGTTTCTAAACTCGTTGTTTCATGCAGCACAAAAACCTTTGAGCATGTTGTTATCCTGATGTTGATGTTCTGTACTTGGTATTGCCTATGCTTCCATGTGTGCTCAGTCAGAAATCCCTAATGCTACTTTTTCTATTACTGATCATCAGTATTCTTGAAGAGGACAGAAAATAGAAGTGTAAAAAAACTTAAAGTGCTTAAAGTGTTTAAAAATTTATCAGTATCATTTCTTTCTTTGGGACTTGCATTTTTCACTATGTTTTTGTGTGATAATCACCTCTTTAAGACATTTGTTTCTACTGATTTTGTTTTTCTAGTAATTTCTTAATCAGTCTCTCTTCATTTTGCTTTTCCCATTGAACTCTAACTATTTTAGAAATTATGAATTATGCCTACATGTGTAATTAATAACTTGGTTTGGTGGCTGACCCCTCAAATTCAGCTTAATGAAAGTTTATGGCTGACCTAATAAAATTTTGAAATGGAAATATTTTCATTTTTTTAAAGAGCACTTTTGATCAAACCAAGCATTAATCCAACTCAAGGCACTTTAATTTGTTTCAAACAAGGTTTTATCACAATGACATTTTTTCAGTGGGAATCAAGTTTTCACTCATCAGAATGCATCAACCTGGTATTCTAAGTGACATTTTTCTGGAGCAACAATGTGAGAATAAGATAAGAATAAGTGTCTTCCTGATGGTGCAGATTTGTGCTGCCATCAGAGATGGTTTTTCTGAGACCAATATCTGGAGCTGAGAGAGCAGCCAGGGGCAAGACTGACAGACAACTTGTTCTTTTTCTTTTGGGACAACAGAAATAGAACCTTCTGCCACAAGGCATTTTCCATGTGATTTCAAGGTGAAAGATTTGCCTTTGGAGTCAGGTGGGCTGAATAAAGTTATAGGGTCAGGTCACTCACTTCCATGCTCTGAGAATCACCTTAATGGTTAGTAGCATATTACAGAACCTGGGAGGGAATAAAGAGACATTAGAGATTAAGTATTTTTCATGGAGAATGTCAGTGGTGTTATAGCTTCAGCTTCTCTGGGTCAAACAGAGGTTTGTTGTTGTGATAAGGCTTCCCTTGCCCACTATATTTTATCTGTTCCTGCAGTTATGGTGGCAAACATTTTTCCTCAAAAATCAAACAGAAAAGACATCCTTGTGACAGTTGACTTGTTATAAGCAGTACAGATTATTGGCAGGACTTTCAAAAGCATTCCCTGTGAGTCTACCCATGACTGGAGATAAAAAAAAGTGCTTCTGTCCCTGAGCCCCCCAATGACTTCAGTGAAGCTGCTTAAAAATCCTTTACTATTTTCAGGTCACTGTCATATTTCCATGGATCTGAAGGTAAACTTATCTCCAATCTCCCATTGTCTTACTACACTGAGACCATTCTAACCATGTTTTGAATCAATAATTTTCTCATCTTTTCCACACACAAAATGATTCTGTTTTCTCTTTAGTTTCTCCATAAATCTTAAGATACTGTCAAAATGCAATGTGATTTATATTCATTGTGCTTCATGTATGTCTCCCAAAGGTGCCAAAACAATAAACCCTGGATAATAGATAAGTTATTGCTGATAACTCAACCAAGAAATATATGACAACTGTGATAGCATGGTTTGTTCTTAGCAATTATTTGTATTCTCTGAGAGATGGAAACTATTGCAGAGCCTGGGAGCACAAAGACTCTAATCCAGCTGTTAGGAAGGGAAGATGGATTCACTAAACTGCTGGGCCACAGAGATTGCTTATCTCTTTGTCATTATGCTGGGGCAAAGGCAATTATTTCAGTTGAGCCTGGGCACAGGTTTCTCTCTGAAGGAACCACAGATTGGGAGCATTTGATTTCTCCAGGGAGAAACATAATTTATCCTATTCATAAGCAAATAAGTAGGTTAGTAATTAACATGAGAAAAGCCTATATGAAACAGATGGCAGAAAGGTGAAGAGCTAGAACCTCAAGTGACCACCAAACAGCAGGACAAGGGCACGTGGACTGACATCTGCAGCCTCCTGCCCTTTCCACCCCCATCCAAGGTCAACCAGGAAAATGCTGCTTCCCTCAGGAAGGTGCAGAGCCAGGCCTGTGTGGGCTGGTGTGAGAGCCACTCTCTGGGTGAGGCTGTCAGTGCAGCAGGAGGACAACAAGAGGGTGACAACACAGGGACCTGGGGTGTGAGCACTGCTCAGGGGTGGGCAGCATGGCCAGGTCTGCCTGGCATGCACTGAAACCAGGAGTACCCCTCTGAGGATGTGTGACATGAAATTCCAAACACAACAGGGTTATTTTATTAGCAGAATGTGTGTACAGCCCAGATGGCTTCCTTGTCATAAGCACATGCAGTAAATGCTTTCCAGCAACCAGCAGAGTAACCACAGATCCAAAAATGTCAACGAATGGAAGGCACTGGGGACCCTCCCAGCAGCGTAGTCTTACAGACAATATTCAACAAAACACATAAGAGTTTAAAAATAAAGCAAATAAACAAGTAAGCATGTCCCACTCCACCACACCTCAGTACATAAACTTTTACTGAGAAATGAACTGTCAGCAGAGTTGGTTGAGGTTGCCACACCAGAAATGTTGGTCGAAGTTCATCACCATTTTTTTGGAGACCAAGGTACCAGCTCACACATCATCTCAGCTGAGCTCCTGTGACAACCAGAGGAAAGGCTGTCCACAGCATATCCAAGCCATGCTCTGGAGGAGAGTCTTCCACAGCTGAGATAGCTGAGAACTACTGGAATACTCAGACATTCCTCAATAAATTGAAAAGGGGAATAGATGGAACAGGTCTGGTTGTCTTATATAGAGCCTGCTATGGGACCTTATAATACACAGTCCTTTTGTGCCCCTCTCTCTATTTAACCAGCAGATTTCCTAGCTGGAATGGCCTTGGCTACAATTGCCAGTGTTTGCAGGTGCTGTCAACACAATTACAGTGACAGTGTAAAGTCCCACGATTCCAGTATGGCTCATGCTGCTCTATGACTCCTTTGGTATCTGTTTTTGCATTCGTTTCTGTAATCCCAGGCAGGTCTGGTGGGAGGAAGGGAGGATTTTTAGTAGAGTTTCTTTAGTTTGGAACACACTGAGTCCTGTTCCTGTTGTCCCCCTGCAGCCTGTTCCAGGGAGGCACTGACAGCCCCAGCACCTGTGGTGCCCATGCCCTGATGCCCTGCAATGCCAAGCACAGCTGGCACTCTGTTCCTCCAAGTCAGCAGTTGCTTCCCACATGGCTAATGCCTAGAAACACCAACAGCAGGAACCTGAAAAGCAAATTGAATTAAAAGTAGCTTTTCTGACTCTCGAAAATGGGATTGAAAGAGGAAGAATGCTGCTTATGAAGTAACTAATGTTTATCCACTTACAGTTGTTAAACAGGAAAAAAAATCAACACGTATCTCATTTCTTAACCAATAATACTGTAAATTAGTTCATAACTTAGATACTTTAAAATGTGACCAAGAACACACTGCCTTCCCCTCCCCCCTATATTTACTATGTATTAAGTAAACAAACCTCCCTGTGGCCATGGGGCCTTGTGGAGGGGTGAGCACAAATTTTATGTACAGTTGAAAACCTGCAACATATAAGTAGCTCCGAATGTTTCATTGCACATAAGATGGTGTCTCAGCAAGGCTAAAGCAGACGCACTTCTCTTTTTCCACGGGCTGTGATTATTGCATTCCCCAGACACTGAGAGGAGGGAGGTGTCTGTCCGCAGACCGCAGCAGATGGAAGCGATGGCTCAGGGTTCCACCTGCCAGCTGCACTTGGAAGGAGACACAAGGAGATGCGATTTCCAGGCAATGCAGTTCTGGAAGGCAGTCCCTAGATGTCACTGTCACCACGGCTGGTTTAAATACAAGCCAAGACGTTTTACAGCAGGCAAGTCCTCCTCATGCTAGAGACACGGTGTGTTGCTGCTAGCTAGAAAATTACGTCTTTCAAAAAATCTTTACACATTCAGTCCTTCAATTTCAGCGGTGAAATTATTCCATACTTAAAATTAGGAATAATGAGCATAAAGAGCTGCTCAGCACCAGTGCTAGGTTTGCTCCTGAGCTCCATCAGACTTGCCAGGTTGTTGATGTCCCCTTTGGAGGTGACTTAGGGCCCATCCAGCAGCTTCTCCACTAACAGGGAAAACTTCTGTTTCTTTAGTCCTTCTGAAAATTCCTCCACTTCTCTTTCTTGTATGAAATTATTTTTCCACGGAAACTTGTCTATACCTCCTGCCTTTCTTTACTTTCCCAAAGGCACTTGGTCCTGTTGGGGTCCCTGGGGCTGGGAGAAGGGGGAGCAGCAGTCAGGACCACCAGCTGTGGCCCAGCCCAGCAGCTGTGTTCAGTTCTAAATCCAGCCCGAGTTTTGTCCAACTTCCTTGGGGTGGTGACTGTGGGAGCTGGTCTGTTCTTACCTTCTGAAACCAGTTCAGATGAGATCAACACAGCCTCTTCAGTGCCATGGCTGCCTGGATATCACTGGAATGCTGGATAGTACAGCATTCCCTGTGAAGACTAAGGCAGAGAGCTGGGGTTGTTCAGCCTGGAGAAGGGAAGGCTGCAGGGAGAGCTTAGAGCAGCCTTCCAGGACCTAAAGAGGGCCTATGAGAAAGCAGAGCACTGCCCTCACAGCAAGAACTTCAGCTAAGACAGTCTTTGCCAAACAGGAGGCCTGTGGGGAACATTTTCAAAAGTAGATGTGACAGGTCATATTTTGATCATCTGCCTTTATAGTGCAATACTATAAACTATGCTAAATAAAAAACTTCTATCATCTACACATTGGTGTCTACTATTTCCTTGGACTCCCAAAACAGCCCTAAAATGATTGATCTCTTTTTGGCATGGATTGTGTTAGTCGTGTGGCTTTTTCCTTATAAAAATGAAAAATACTTGCAAACATTTTAAGCCCTCCCAAATGGAAAAGAGATTCAATTTAAAAAGGAAAGTGAGAACAAACTACATTTAAAGTAAGAAAGAACAGTGACAACAATTAAAGAGGTCTTCTAGGGTTTGTGCTTACAGAAGAGAGGCTGCAAACCAGAATCATGCTCCACCAGTAAATCCAGGTAGGTGTTGCTGTTGCTGTTACAGGCTTCCTCTTAGTCAAACAGCACTGACTTCCCTGCCAGAAAAACACCTGAGTCTCAAGATTTATTTTCAAGGCTAGGAAATCTGCGAACTTTCTGCAGAGTACATTAAATCATAACTGAACTGAAACTGTCTTGACTACTTCAGCAGCCTGTTCAGTCTACTGGCATGGCACAAGTTTGGCTCCCATTTGACTTGTGTTCTTTATCCCTCTCTGGTAATTCAGCTACCTCTGCTTGTGCTTATTTAGTACACCTGGAGCAAAGGTTTTAGCTCTTCTCTGACAAGTCTAAGTAGACAAAATTAGAGCAATTTAATATAATTCTTATATTATTTATGTATCAAATGAAAAAAAAACAATACAGTAGATGCCAGGGAAGAAGCAGGCATGGGGTGAACCATAGGAAATCAAAGCTACTTACTTCCATGGGTGTGGATTTACTGTAAACATCAGCAGTGCAGGAGTATACACAGAGCATGACTCTGCTCTACACCTCTTGTGCCGTCATTTCTTTGAACAGTGTAATTATTAGAAGTAGTGATTTTTTGTGATTAGAATTAAGAACTCAACCACAAAAGTAGACCCAGCTGCTCCAAGTGCTCCATAAACAGAACAAAATGCCAGTTGCACCCAGTAACCTTTGAAGCCTTCAAGGTCTCAGCCCCACAGCTGCATGTTCTGCTGCTGGTAACACTGGCAGGTCACCCACTTGTCCCCTGGCAGCAGGGAAAGTTCCAGGGTATTTCAGGGAGTCCTGGTATTGGGCATTCTCCTGGTGTCACAGGAGGAAGGAAGTGTTTAAAATACAAAGAGCAGATAATTAAGACTATAATTTTTGGCTGAATGAGGAAGGTTATGGAAATGTGTCACTAATGCATTAGAGATGACAATGTTGCAGTTACTGAGAGATAGTGGGAACCTGAATGAAAAACTTGTCTGGCTGGATGGACAGAAAAGTTCTACCTTTACAGATGCAGACAGAGTCACAAGAATTCAGGGGCAAACTTGGTATGAATATATGGATCCAAAGCAGTAGAAGAAAACCAGTGTCATGGGCCTTATGAATAAGGAAGATGAGTTCCCAATCACTAAAGGAGAAGATGGTGGAGGGCACATGCAGGGGAGTGTGTGAGTTGGACTGTACTGATTTCCACATCTATATATTCCCAGGAGCATGAAAAGATCTGAGTTTTGAGTTTGAGCAGGCATGAAAGGCTCCAGAGCAGAGAAGTGAAATGCTCAAGTCTCCAACACACTTATGTGTGTCCAACTCACAATACACATATTTTTGTTAATGAGGGAGATTACTGGGAATTATTTGTGTGTACACAGTTTAAAAATGGGATTATGTGAGAAGCCTGAGGCACACTCACCAACTGGTGATTGTTGCCAGCTCCTGGAGGGGGGTTTGAAAAGGTCACCAGGTATTTGCAGTTGTCACTCTGGCGTGGGTACATCCAGTTCTCTGACAACAGCTACTCTCAGACACTTGAACACAGCTGGAGGGTTCCTGCTCCTCCCCAGAACTCCTCAGACTTCTACTTACTAAAAAACCCCAGTGTTTATTTTGAAACACTGAACAAGTTCACACTGTGCTTTTTCATTCTTCTATTTCATGTCTTCTATTGTTGATCTCCTGTGCATAATTCAGGATGAAATAAGTTAAGTATTTTGCCCTAAAAGTTTTCCTGGTCATACATTAAAAAAAAATGTATTACATATTTTAAATAGGCAGCACAATAAAAAAAATAAAGAGCAATACAACAGAGTTGTGGCATAAAAATACATAATATACTGATTAAAATATATGCAGTCAGTTATTGCATAGTTATTTAATGAAAGGAAGCATAAAAGAAAGAAACAAAATCCAAAAAAATAAAGAGTTATTTTAATAGGCTGTTATTAAAACAGAAAACCTTGCCTCACTTAGTCAACTTTATGGTTTTTTAGTATCTACAGTTAAGAATAACCACATGAGCACAGCTATGAAGTAAGCACTTGACATAGTTTTCATTATCTTGAACACAAATATAAAATTATCTTTGTCTATGTAATGCAAGTAAAAATGATAGGGTAAATGAGTACAAAATGGGGAAAATCATACTGCTTGACTATAGAGCAAACAGACTGGTTTTCTGACTGTTTGCTCACAGAAAGCCCTGTGTCATTTCTGCCTCTGACTTTTGGAGTTCCTGTGGCATCTCATTTCCCATTATGCTAACAAAAGCTGTGATGGCAGAGGGTGCTTGCAGTGGTTGCCCAAACAAGCCAAAGTGCTGCTCATGTTGCCTTATTTTAGCACAAACATTGTTTCCTGCCTAACCTGGTAGTAAACACTTCACTTAAGCATGCTCAGAGTGAGGTGAAATACCACATGCCTTGTGCCCTGGTGTGTGTGTGGAAACCCACCAAGGACAAGGAGCTGGACACGAGTGGTCTTCAGGGGGGAATTTCGACATTTCAGCTAAATAAAAGAAGAAGCACAGCTCTGTGTTGTTACACATTTTGGCATTGCCTCCCTTCTGCCCTTCATCAACAGAGTCAATGAGCATTTTTCAAAAAGCAATTTCCAAATTTCTGTGGCTATAACCAGCTCTACAAGTGGGGCAATGTGTAGCAGTCCAGAAAAAGCAGAACAGGGTCTTCAGCAGCTCACAGGCTGAGACAGCAGCGTCTCATTCCAGGAGAAGCAAACTCATGTTTGAACCAGAGATTCACCTCCAAAGAATTCAATGTACATTAAGGCCCCATCTAGAATTTTGACTGTTGCACTTGGAGATATGCCTTCCATGGAGATGGTTGAGAGAAAAGCAATGAGAATGATGAAAAGTCTGGACATTTCTGCCCTGTGAAAAAAAGAGATAAGAAGATGCAAAAAAATGCTGTAAAGAAGGAGTGTCATCCTTAGGACGAAGGAAGTGATTCTGTTCTCTATTCTGCTTTTGTGAGACCCCACCTGGAGCACTGCATCCAGCTCTGGGGTTCCCAACACAGAAGTTGTAAGAGCATTGTGGACCTGTTAGAGAAAGAGCAGAGGAGGCTCTCAAACATGATCACAGGGCTGCAGCTCCTCTCCTGTGCAGACAGGCTGAGATACTTGGGGTTGTTCAGCCTGAAGAAGAGAAGACTCTGAGAAGATCTTAGAGCACCTTCCAGTACCAAAAGGGTACTGGAGAAAGGGTACAAGAGAGCTGGGGAGGGACTTTTCACAAGAGCATGTCAGGAATGGCTCCAAAGGGAAAGGAGACAGGTTTAGATGAGATATTGGAGAGAGTTTTTTTTACTGTGAGAGTGGTGAGGCACTCGAATAGGTTTCCCAGAGTAGCTGTGGATGCCCCACCTGTGGACGTGTGCAAGGCCAGGTTGGATGGGGCTTTGAAAAACCTGGTCTGGTGGAAGCTGTCCCTACCCATGGCACAGGGGTTAGATGGTCTTTAAAATCCTTCCAAGACACACCATTATATGAGTTTCTGATTCTATAATGTGCTGAAGACGCAGCAAGAGAAAAATCTCATTTACTATTAGGAATTTCTTTTTTTAATCATCACAATAGTGAATGACTGATTGTGTGGGGGTTTGTGAAGCCTGCATGATTAGAGGTGGTTTGACAGAAATATCCATGGGGAGAGGTGGATAGACCAGATGACCTCCTCCAGTCCCTTTCAAGTCTAGTAAATATGATTCTGCAATTTAATGATGTCAAATAAATGTAATTTTTTTTCACATTTCACTGCAAATCTCATCATAACTTGACACCATCTCTATATTTAAAGAAAAAAATGTTTCAGTCCAAAGGAAATTGATCTTAACTACAGTTTCCTTCTATCTGTAGTGGCTGCTTATCTTTTCAATTTTATAACCATATTACTAAAGCCTTACTAAATCATCACTTAAAATACTGTGCAAAAACTAGAGTGTTATATATAGTCAGTACATCATTAAAAAAAAAATGAAAACCCAACCAAGACCTCACACCTTACTCCTTACAACTGTTACCTTTCCTCTTTTTTACCACCTAGCCCTGCCAGTGCTGCAGCTTCACTGCACATGAGGCTGGGCTGTAAATCCTCAAATCTAAAGTGCATTTTAATAGGCAAAGTCAGCCACGCCACTCTGAGACTGCAGATGATCTGGGATCAAAGACACAGCAATGTAGTGCCTTTGCACCTGATTGCTACACTGACAGATTAGATTTGTCTTTCAGTCCCAAATTCACCATGCAAAGGGCAACATCAGAATAAAAAATTCATTAAGCAGCTTTATTTTTTCCATATAACAAACTTCAAAGGAAAAAAGAATTTGGGGGGAAATGTATGATATAAGAAAAAAAATACAACTCCAAGTGAAAGGGTACTATGGAGAACTGGGGCATTCCTTTGCAGAAGTATTAAATGCCCACAGCACAGCCTTGAAAATCAGGCCAGTGTTATTTAACCAAGATGAGCCATTTTTCACATATCATTTATCAGTGTGGATCTGTAATAAACTTACCAAAGAGTGACTAGGTGCAGAGTCTGGCCTCAAATACTTCTTTTGCAGTAATTTCTTCTGCTTCTTGTGGAGAGGCTACTTCTCCCTTTGTGATATTAATGTTGACAAGAATCTGAGAGTCCCTAATTCCTAATGAGATTGGAGATGGCACAGATTAATTCAAAAGGAGACCACCTTGGAGCATTGCCAAGATGATTGAATTTTTCTTTGTGGCTTTGGGGAACTGCTAACACCTTTTAGTTTCCCATTAGCACATTTCATGGGGTGAGGCATCCTAAGAATTGCTCAGTTCCCATCAAAATCTCCAGAGGAAAACAGCTCGAGTCTTTATGACCTTACAAGTAGAACATTCACACCAATGTGCAATCCCCTAAATTCATGTAATGGAAGACTGCAGCAAATAATTAAATAACAAATAATTTAAAACTTGCTCAGAACCTGGAATCCTTTTTATTCCATACTGTGCTTCAGCTAGAATGGCTCTTTGACATATATTGTGCCCTGCAGATTTTATTTTGTTATTTACTTTACCATTTCATGCCTGTCAAACAAAGAGTCTGCCTTGCAAACAACAAAAGGAAAGAAGAAAACCAAACTAAGACAAAAAAACAAGGTTAGAAGAAAATAAAAGAGGCAGCATTTTTCCAGAGCATCCTCTAAAAATGAGTACTAGCTAGTGAATATGGGGCCATGTAGTAACCCAAATTTTATCTTTCTCGTCAGAACTGGCTTCAAGGAACAAATTATCTTCCATTCAGCTGTTTCAAATAAGACAGATATATAAATATGGAAACAAAGGGGTGTTTTGCATTCACACACTAGAATTTTATTACCTGCATATATATGAAATTCAGAGAGTACCCATCTAAGGTTCATAACTGTTGAAATCACACCAAAAGTTGCATTTACACTTCTAATCTCCATCTGCTACAATATGCATGTGATACAAAATCCCAGCTAAATCTGAAGTGTAACAAAGGTGGAAAACCCTGTGGCCTTGGGGCCCAATTTCAATCCATGATTTCATTTTGCAAGGCATGTGAGTACATGATTTTTTTCATGTTATTATTGGAAAAACACTTGTGGTTACTGTTTGGTCTAAAACTGTTTTGGGTAAGCCTAGTCAGCAAGGATTAGTTTCCCCACCCTTAATATATACTATTCAAGACAAGTCCCAACACCAAAAATTGTAATAGGGAGCTTTCCTGTCACCCAGAAAGCAGCTGTAAAATACCTGATCAGTAGATACAGAAGAATTAGAAACCCAGACCTGAGAGAGGAGTTAGAGACACATCTTGTTGCAGAACTTCTCGAGGTATTTTTCATCCTTCATTGGCCAGGGCAAAAGCTTTCCACAGTGAAATCATCATGTCTTGTTGACATTTAAAGCTGGCACTTTGGAGGCAAATTTTCTTTAACACATATCAAATAGGAAGTATATGCTGCATACAATATACCCTGAGCATAGTAATTGCATTTTATGTCATTTAATGTTCCTGCTGAGCTCTACTCCTCTGCTGTAATGACATAGTACTCCAAGAATTTTGACCAAGGATGAATTGTGTTCATTCACCTGATTTGATATATTGTAGACAGTAGTTATGCATTCTAGTACTGTGGAGGGATCTCTGATAATCCAGACATGATCTGGTGATACTGGATTACTTTTGGCCTAAGTGTATTTTGCAAATCTGATTTTCAGTCAGTAGCTTTTTCCTAACCATGGTTCCGACATGCAAAATACATTTTCTGCCATGCAATTTATGTATCTAGTATGAGATAAGAAATTAGTTTTATATAAGTTAGTTCTGATCTGGTGGAAGATCTGCTACTCAGTCAGTCGGGTAAGCTTGGATTTTGTCCAAAAGTTTTCTTTTTTGGACTTCTGCCAGCCCCAAATTTTCAAAAGTCTAGCCATCCACCAAAAATAACATGTTCAATTTACCTAGTGGGCTTTTATTAATTTGAAGGTCGTAGAAGTTTGTTTATTTGCTTTATGCTATTTTTAGAATATGTTTTGGTCACATTTTCTGTTTTTACTCTTAAGGCATGAGTCTTAAAAATTTCCAGCTTTTAATAAATGTTGGGTTGGTTTGGGTTTTTTTTCCATAACCCTATGGCCTCCATAGCTGAGGTTTAACAAAACTCCCATATATCAAGAAAACCAAGATAAAATAGCAAGAGTTGTTACCTCTTTAACTGTATGTACAAGCAGGGACATAGGCTTGCCATTGATACTAACTTCACAGACTTTCTAAAACCGTATTCCAACTTGTCACCATATCTTCTTTCCAAATGAATTATTTAGTATGGTCAGTTACCTGTAAAAGCCATATTTAATATGGGGGTAATTTGTAGCCCATCCTTGTATTCCTGGGAGTGAACAGAAGAAAGAGTAATTCAGAATTTTTTCTTTATTCCTTTTTTTCACCCATGGAACACACTTACATTTTCCTATGGATTTCTGGCTCTGAGTTAGCCAGTTATGAACATGTCAGTCTAAATTTTTCATTTTAGACTGTCCTGTTTTCTCTGCACATTTCACACTGACATTAAAATTCTGAACCTTAAATATACTTCATACTTTCTGATTTTAGTTTTTAAAGTTCTTAAAAATATTTTGCGAGTTTTATTGACACTTTCCCACATAGGCAGGAATTTACTTGAATAGGAATCACATTTTATAGGTGACTACTCAAACTCTCTCATTGTTAAAAGTTTGATGACCCTGAAGGTAAAAAAGGGAGTGTAACATAAATCACCTTTAACCAGAGCAAAAAACAGAACTAAGCTCAAAAAAAAAAAGAAAAAAAAAGAACTAAGCTCAAGGTCATTACTGCTTTACCTAACCAGCACATCCAAACAAACTTTTCAACTCTAGATTACCTACATCAGACTGTGAGTTTGACTTAACATGAACATGCCTGAGCTTTGCAGCTAAGAGACAAAGTAGGGTGGCTTCCTTTTCTCCAAGAGAGACTGTGGTGGAGGAGATAATTTCTTTGGCTTCCCAAGTATTTGAACGTTTATTATGTTCAGAACAAATGAACACTGAAGGTCGTCTAGGAAGTAGATGAGCCTATTTCTGCAATATTCTTCCTGAGAAGGCATGACAAGAAATGCATAAAGAATTCCAAGTTGAGGAGTGACATGAATAAATTCCCTGTTTCATTCTTTTCTAATAGTGCCAAATAAGCACTTGTGTCTTTGCAACCAAAGCTAAGGACTGGGCTGATGTCTCAGGAGAATAAGCCACAACAGCTCCAAAACTTCATTTTCTGAGTAGCAGCTCATTTAGAATCCATCAATATGCATGTACAGTTGTGAATACTTCTTCCCATGTGAATTCCTTTGCATCTAATGACATTGAATTTCATCTGTGCTTTTGCCATTTTATATTGTGAATTCCTTCAGTAGCATTCTGTGTTCAGCTTTAATTTTGAACCCACTGAATAAATTCTTCTCCACTGCAAAACCTCAGCTTTCTAACAACACTGTTATTTTAGGCTGATTCTGAACATGTTGAACAATACAAAATCTGCTGTTTTTCAGAGACTTCTAACAGTTGCAAAAAGCATTTTTTCTTATCCTTAGTCCAAAACCTGGTCTTTCTTCTAGGCCAGTAAGAACCTAGTATGTCAAAGAATCAAGTGAGACAAATATCATCAAAATATTTTGAAAGTTAAGGATCAGTTAATCCCTTATGCCAAGAGTATTTAAGTTTTCAAAAATGTGATTTCTATATGCCAGAGAACCAAAAAGAAAACAAAAAGAGGATGGAGGCTAGAGGCAAGGGATAGAACTATGTCAGTGGTTTATACCTCTGCTTACCACTAGTATCCCTTATTAGGAATATCTTGTCTCATAGTGACCTCTTAAAGCCTTTTATCCCTGCTCCCTCCACTGCTGTGCTAGAAACCTCTAACTTCATGCCAAATCCCAAGCTCCCAGCCCAACAACACCCAACACCTGAATTCCCTCAAACCACAACTTCCTAGGCGCTGCTCACATCCATCCTTCCCAGCCCCCTGCCTCCCAGCTGCCCTGGAGGTCCTGCCTGGGATGGGTGGGAGTTTCTCCTCCTTTTGCTCCCCAAAGACTGTCTCACTTTCCCTCTCACCTAAAGTGAGACAGGTGAGTGCTTGCAAGATATTAAGATCACTTTGTGGTGAAAATGAAAGCCCCACAGCCCCTGGCCCCTGGCAGCCCCAGTCAGCACCAGTGAGCTGCAGTCCTCAGCACTGGCACCCTCCAGTCCAGTGCAGCTGACCTTCAGTGAGGGATGAATTTTTTCAGTGCCTCCCCTGGTAGCTAAACATTGCTTTGGAGAGCACTGACTCCCCAGTGCTGTTGGACTTGCAGCAGTACAGTGCATATGTCTTGAGATGTTATCACAGCAGTCTCAAGGAGAAGTTGGGAAAACAAATGAAACCAGAAGCAACTTTTCCATTTACAAAAAAAGCCTTAATTTAAGTTCTGGTAGTCCTTTATTCTTACTAACATAATAGCTAAACTATTCTGCTTCATAAATATTCAGATTTAATATTTATAATCATAAACCTCTATATATTCCTTGTAAAACTATAATTTTTCTTCTGAGATCTACTTTTGGACAAAGTGTTATTAACAGTAATTGGCATCATTCACGATTTGCAATTTTGAAAAACACAGGTTTTGTCTTCTCCTCTTTTCTCACTTCAGATCAATACAGAGTTTTATTATTATTTCCCTAAACACTCTTTGACTGTACTTTTCTTTAGATTTAAAGGTCAGTAAAGAACCATTTTGATGGCCCTGCATACCACGGACCATTTTTTCCAGTGCTAGTAGGTTTGGTCTGCCTGTGGCAACATTTCTCACTTGGTAAGATCTGATTCAAAATGGCCCACAGACGATAAATGAGGGGCTGCATAAAGGATTTCAAGTTGTGTTACCAACCTAATATTACTAATACCAAAGAGTGGATATTGATAAAAATCTCACCCAGACTACATGTTAATTGTATAATCTTTTGATTAGCATCAGTGATCAAATTTTCAATTTCTATAATGAACATAAGAAGATTAGGTCTGTTTTAACTTTAAATAGCCAAACTACAAAACTCCCACAAACACTCTAAAGCTTAATCTGAAAAGATCAAGAAATGTTTATGGAAACCCATGTATTTTAGCAAGGCTTTCAAATCTTAGACACTCCCTGTGCAAGATATGTCTATTAATATTAAGCTTTTAGGACGTACAGATTTCACCTTCATGACAGAGTTTGAAAATAGAAAAGGAAATGTGATTTTAAGGCTCTCCTAAGTACAAAGTTGCATTTAGATGCTCTGAGTCAGCTTAATAGCATTCTGCACTGACTAGGCATGAAGATGTTCTCACCCATTTCTGCTGGTTCCCATTTTAGTTATTTATAGATGCCTCTGCTCGGTTTTTATTTTACTGTAGAAGAGCCTCTTTTACAACCCTACTTCTGTAATTCCTCAGAGTTTCATTTTGTCTTTTCTCAAATATCTTCATAAAAAGTCTTAAGAAAAAACAATTGCCCTCTGATGGCTAAGTTCAGTATAAAGTCTGAACTGAAACCGTATTTTTGCAACTACATTTTTAAAAATGAGACTCATCTGTTCATAATGGTACTGCTGATAGAACTTTCACTATTGCAGTAGTAGAAAAGGCTGTTATGGGATAATACATATAAAATATTCTTCAGATAAATAAAAGATTAACTTCTCTATGTGGGGCTCTGTGGAATACAGATAAATTAAGTAATAAGAGTGAGCTGAACTTGAAGCACATTTTTGCTCCTCCACCTTGCCTGATATAGAGAAAATACTACAGATCAAAAGAAAGGGGAATCAATAGGATTAGTTTCAAGAACACTGCAGCGTGTTTCTGATAATCCTCTCAAATAAATTGTTACTTTTCCAACCCTTTTCAGCCAGAGTTTGCCTCCCATTTTATGCCATTAGCCATGCTGATCCAGTGCTGCTTGCCTTACCCAGGAGTACTGCACATCTCCCTTTTAAAGGATGCCCCAATGGATTATCTGAACAATTTCCTATTGAAGGCAGTGAGTAACCACTGAGAGCTGAGGTAATATAATTTCAATGAATCAGTTCCATCTGAAATGTCAGATAACGGTCAAACTAGATAATGGAAATGGAATTCTGCCACATCCCTTTGTGAAATGGCAGTTTAATGTGAAATAAAAGCCATTCATCCTTTCCACCCCCTAAATCACATCAGCTGAAACAAAGCAGAAATTGTCAATGCTGAAATTGGGGTGAAGGTGTAGATTTGGGGAAGTAGGTAGGAGACAGCAACTTGGGTGGTGTGATATCCCTGAAGGGAATATGTATTGGTTTTCTCACTGATGTAGACTATGAGGACTGTTCAGCAGTCTGGAAAGTATTGGTCCCCATATTTATTTAGTAGTTTAATGGTTTTAACCATGACCGGTGAATACAAGTTTCAATCTCTGCCCTCTCTTTTTTTTTGCTAGGACTGGGGGGCAAATAAAAAGGGTCAAACCCACATCTCTGACCTTCACAGGGAGTTCCCTTCTGATTATGGTGTGAAAAACAGAGCTGAAGATGCTTTCCTTTCTTTCCAGTGAGGAGAAAAAATTCCCCAGGAGAGAGGAGAGAGCTAGCAGAAGTCTCCTTAACCCATGGCTGTGATTAGGACACAGCTTGGGAAGTTGTGGGTGCTGATGTGACCCATTTCAGGTGCTGGGAAACATTAATGGTCCCCTCTTTGAGGGAAGCACCCAGGTCATAAACTACAACTGAAAGTGTTATGAAAGATTATGACAGAAAAATATGTGAGCCACCAAATTATAATAATAAGAGGACACATCACCTCTCCCCTTCATCCAAGTATTTGCCTAGGTGCCTAACTCTCATGGTGTGGGGCCTGCCAAAGAAATTATATAGAGGAACATCTGCACTGGGAGATGGTCCAAAGATAGATGCAGAGCTGCAGAGATGGGACAGTTCAGGGCTCTTGCAGAACTGAGGAAGAGTAATGAGTCCTCTGGAGGCTGCAGGGTCATCTTGGGTGTCCTCAGGAATAGGGGCTTTTGAGTAGAGGGGAAGGATGGGAAAGGAAGGGAGATTTGTGATTCACATCTTGCAATTTAGGTATCTGAAAGCTGCCTAAGTGCTAGTTTGGCTCCCACCCCAAGCTCTGCTCTGAATAGCAATCATGTCTGAAAGCTTAACACCGTAGAGCAAGTCCTGAGATGACAAGAAATGAGGTGTGTGGAGTCTGGAAGCCAGACCAGCATTTCAGGGCAGAGGACAGTGTTAGGGGTGCAGTGATGAAGGCTCTGATGGTACTCAGATGAGCAGGCACAAAGAATATGGGAGAGGCTGCACTCTTGAGGCTGTGCTTTTTGAGCTGAGGATTCATTTTGGTAGCAAAAATAACTAGGAAGAGACACACTTTTCAAAGTTTTCTATGAGACAGGAAAACAGGAACAATATTTTGTAAAGTCTTTGCTCTGGTAGAGAAGATAGAAATGGCTTGTAACTGTAGTAACATTATTGTTATCTGGTACAATCTCTCCATTGTTAACACAGACATTTGGAGAGAACATAAATAGCAAATGCAGACATCATTTTGTAAGAGCCATGAAAAACCTAGTCAGGTAAAAAACAATGAAAAATGAATTTGATTAGATTTAAAAAGTAAGGTGATGACTAATGTTAAAATGAATATTCATGCTGACATATTCCTGGGTGGAAAGGAAAGGTTCAGTCTTGCAAGCTGATCTTGCCTTGAAAATAACAGATGACTCAGATAATTCCCTGGCTAATGAGACAAAGTGGTCAAGGGAACAGTGAGGGGCTCTGTGATTAGGATAAACTCAGCCCTATTAGGATAACCTTCTACCCTCAACAGACTTTTAAGCACAGAAGCCCTGTTTTGACAAATCATTGCATGAGTGCCAACCTTGCAATGAGTTAGTTCACTTGCATCTTCCAGCCCATTGACTGGGCTGGTGTCCACACAGCCACCAGTGCATCATCAGCTTCTGGAGCCCAGGGGGCCCATTCAGTGCCATCAATAGGGACTTGAAGTGCCTCTGTTACACCATTCTGTGGGTCATGTGTAAAGTGCAGGAAAGATTAAACTGATCAGTCAATAATTAGAAGTAGGCCTTTGATGATTCCTTTAGGTTCCTTCCAACTCAGTACACAGGATTCTGTGATTCCTTTAAATAGAGTTGTGCTAAAAATTCATACATGGGTTAGCTTAGAAAAGTAAACCAGGCATTTCAATGTGCACCAGATGAAAATGCTCCCCTTATATAAATCCCCTCCTTAGGGAAGATTTCAGAGGGATAGAGGGGGTTTCTGCTGCAGGAGTCACTGGTGGCTGGAAGGTTCCTACAGAGCATGCAAAATCCCACTCAGTCACTTTCTGTTTAAAAAACAGTGTTTCAAAGGTTAATGCTGTGTCAGATCCTTCAGCTTGAGTCAAACAGGTGCATGACTGGAGTCAGTCTTGAAATCAGGATTAAAAAAAAAGCCATAGAGTGAGATGAATGGAAGCAGAACTTGCCTCTGCATCAGTTTTACGAACTTTACTCTCTGACACTTGGGTATTCTTAGCAAACTAATTGTCATTTGCTCAGAAAGCAGGAAGTTCAGAAAATGAGAAGCACTAATCACAAGAAATTGATTTTAATGCATCTAAAAATAAAAGGCACAGTACTTCTTTTGGATACAGCTGCAGAGAAACTGATTCATTGCACTTAATATAAAATTGAAATTCTGAATTAATTCTTGAGGGAAAATGTAGCTAAGGAACCAAGGCAGGATCACCCCCTCTCTACTTCAGTACTCCAAGGTGATGATATTCCTGTAGCACTGATGTTTTGCAACAAAAGCTCTGCTCTGTTTTGTTGATGGACTTTGTGTATATATGTATTCCTCTAACAGAGAAGAACTTAGCTATTCAATGTACCCAGAAATCAAAGACAGCCTGTGCTTGCTTGAGACCAAAGTGTCTCCCTCTGTCCTTTCTGCCTCCAGCTTTTCCATAAGAGACAACTAGGATGCTGAAATCATGGTACTCCTCATAACCCTTCCTTCTCCCCCATTACTCTCAAATCAATTTCTGTGTTTTGGAAGACCCTGGCACTAAAGCAGGGCCCTCTTGCACCCACTGCCTCCCTGCAGAAAGGCAAAGCTCTGATGCTGTAGCAAAGCAAAGAGAGCTAAAGTCTGATAAAGAGGTTTGATAACAATTCAGATGAAACAACCCTGATGTATTTTCCTGAGAAGCATCCACCCCTTTTGTCCCTGTAGGGTAGAAAGCTTTTTCTTTTACTTCAGGAGTCAGATCCCAAATATTTATTAACTCAAAGCTAAGTACAAATCAAACGTTTTAGTCCAGGAGCCAAAGAAAAACCAAGAGTTTGTCAATACTCCAATGACAGAAAAAGCAATCCCAGAGTCTTCAAAACAGCTCTGAACCCCTCTGAGGGTCTGTTCATTCCAGAGTCCTGATACATCCTGGAGTTATATTTGCCCCTTGTGTCCTGCCTGAGACTGCCCCATAAAACTAACAGGGATTTATTCTGAGTTAAAACCAAGATCCCTTCTCTGCTTTACTGAACATTGAAATTGGGCAGAGGACAATACCTGTAAATCTGTGCATGTTAAGCAAATGCAGAAGTTATGTGAGAGGTAGTATTTCAGCGGGATTGCATTTACTGAGAGAGCTTAGGATTTCTTTTCTGAATTGACAGCAGTGTAATTTTCATCTCTCCAAAGAGAATAAAATTAAAAGAAAAATCTCTCCTTTTTCCTTATAAATACTTTTTAGTTGAACATTATCCATTACCAAGGTGAAAGAAACTCTGAAAGAAGAAGAATGGAAACTTTCAGAGTACAGTCTTGGGGAACTAAAGTCAATGCTGATATTTAATTTTGCATCATTTTCAAACCAGTCCAATTAAAGTCCAAATCCTGTGCCTTCAAGTGAATGCTAATTGTGGATGTCCATATAGAAACACTGGGTTTGGCTATTTTAAGACTTACTGTGTCTTTGTGTATATATATATATGTGAAATAAATGAAACCTTGAATGCTTTTGGATGGGCACAGCAAAATGGACATGGCAAAGATCAGTGAATTCCACAAAATCTGTGACCAAATGACTGATTTGAGGGAGTGCTTTAACTTTCACACCTCTAACTGCCTGTGGTTTTTCACACATATATATCTGGTAGCAAGTCAGGGTCTGCTTCAACTTCTTACTGTGTTAAATCCCAAACAACATAACAGAAATACATGCAGATAGGAGTTACTGCAGGTGAAGTTCTGGTATCAGTGAAGTCCTGCTCACTTTAGAAACCTTGAGAAAGGCAGATCAAATTTCAGTAAATTCTTTTTTTTACTATTTTGATTGTTACAAATTGTTATTTGTGATACTCATGAAGCGCCTTCAGCTATTTCCACTGTTTTTGATAAGACACTTCAGCATCTAAGAAAAGTATATTATAGTAAATTATATTCTGAGCTGAGTTCTTGCAACCACAGTTTCATGCTTTTTCTATTAAATTCTGCTCTTTCCCTTGGCTTCACACTGCTCACTGCTGCTACAAAAGGAATATCAGATCTGAAAAGCTGTTCAAATGGGATTTGGATAGTTCACTGCCAAAAGCTTGGCTGTGCTATGCTGATGATTATTTCATACTTTGACCCCTTCATCCAGAGCCATTATTCATATTCAGGGAAACATTTTCAAGCCAAGCAGCTGTTCACATTTGCTCTGTAGAAAAAGGAAGACCTTCACTTTCTTGAACCAGTCTACTGGTTATTTTTTTACTAGGGAGAGTAGTCTGAGAAAACACAGGTATATTTTTTAACTTCAATTTTATACAAAACCAGTTTAATATCCTATCCACAAATCAGTTTTGATTTATTCTAAGCATGCATGGAATGAGATTAATGTCTTCCACCTCAGTACCACAAGTTTAAATAAGCCATAAATCACTTTGTTGCAGTTTGGATACACAATAGGTCAAACTTTCTTAATGTTTGTGTCAGTCTGTCATAAAAGCACTAAAAAAATCTTGAACCTTTATACCCACTCTCTCCATCCAAAAATCTATATTTACTCAGTAACCTTTTGTTCTTCTGTTAGTTGCTTGCTCTTGTGAGACAAAACATATGCAACATTTATTTTTGGCTTTGCCTTTGACAGTTCATCGTTTAAATCTCAAATTTTTAAGTCAAGTCATGATGTCCATAGAAAACCTTAAACAGTGCAATAGTCAATCTACTGGATTTTTGGAACTGAGCAATGAAAATATAATTTGAGTTTTTATAGTATTTTTCAGAGTAAAGTAATATTGATGTCTTTGTCCATTGAAACACAAATATATTCCTTCCAGAGTTTTGTTGCCTTATAATTTCTAGGAGATTTACTGAGTTAGGGAGCTGGGAAATAAAAACAAATGCCTGAGGTTACTACTGTTTACTTTGTTGACAAACTGCTTTAACTGCATACAGCTCCACCTCCAAAATAGTCCTGATTAACTGCTATAGTTTGTGAGCTTTTTATCTTTACAAAAAATATTTTCTTTTGCACACTATCAATGTAATGAATACAAACATTTACTGCTATGCTCCAGGAGTTTACCCATCATGTACTCCTAAACCACAAAACCTGGTTTTGACCTCAGCTGCATTTCTGTTAGATGAAGAATTGTGAACTTGGCCCTTAAGGCAGGTTCTTAGGATAGGGTGGTCGTCAGCACAATAATTCTGGCAATGTTTCTTTTTTGATAAAAAAGACATAATTGTTTTGGTAAAAACAAAAGTCTGGATTTATTTCATAAACAGCATATAACAGATCTTCTCCCTACACACTTTAGGAATGTGAGGTTGGGCAGTCTCTGCCAGCCTAACAGGTGGGAGACAGAAGGAGAAAACTTTGTTGCTGATAGGTAATAAACTTCCCCTTATTTCTTCTTCAGGATGAAATCTGCACTTAATTATCACAAAACTGTGGATGGCCCAAGTAACTAGGAAACAAGTCCTGAGGTCTAGGCCTATGAAGATGGTGGTATTATTTGTCTTCTGATTGAAAAAAAGTTTCACTTTAAGAATTTAAAAACAGATTTTTGTCTGGTAAGTGCTGCACACTTTTTTAAAATCAAAGTTTCATTTCTTTATCCTGTTGGTAAATTGTCCTTTTGAAGTCATGCCCCTCTCCTTCCCCCATTCTGGGATGTCTTATGCCACAAAGCTTTCAGATCTTGCCTTCTGTCAGTGTGAACACCACAGTCCTGTCTTATAGTTCTTCAAGAAACTGAAATAAGTAGAATTTGATATTAATATAGTTCTAGTTTAAGAAAACCAGATAACTCTTTATTATGAATAATTATTTTATTTTTAAAAAGAAGTAGTAAAATACATTTTTTTACCCTTTGTCAAAACAGAATATTTTATAAGACATTTTTCTGTATTAAAATTTATTCCACTGTCTGTTTTAAAGTTGTGCTTGATTCTCTCTGAAGTGATGACAGGCCATCATGCACACACAGAAATCTTATCCAGGATAAAGCCTATCTTTAATATGAAGATTTCTATAAGACATATTCCTAAAATTAAAGAACAAATAAACAAATTACACAAATAGTACATGTATCCAAAGGAGATTAGGCCTTTTTTTCAATAAATGCAATCAATTTCTTAGTATCTGTAACTTATTCATATGTAGGATAAAAAAAAAAGTAGCAAAATCATTTATTATGTCATTTCTTTACTCTGAATTATAAAACATCCTGTGCAAGCTTTGGAATATCAACTAACATTGCGTAATACCTTCATTACTGTTCAGAGAACATGGTACATTTCAATTCAATAAACAAAAATCATTTTGGTCCCATCCAAGGCCACAATAGATGTAAAAAATTGATTTCAGGATAACTCAGACGGATTTATTGAATCTGGCCCTTAGGAATATCTGTCATTGTTAAGGCAATAGCAGGGCCATGGTGTTGCTTGTGTAAGATCCATGGGTAAAACAATCTCTTCTCAGAGGTACAACTAGTATTCATCATGCTTCTGGTGGCACTCCAAATGTACCAGATACTTTCCCAAACCAGAAAGGAATAACTTCTGTGGCTGGAGAGCTTCTTGCTGAAGTTCACTAAAATAGGGCAGAGCCAAGGGGAGGAGAGGGAAAAAGAAGAAGTGTAGCTGAGCAACAGAGTTGAGCCAACCTGTATCTTGTGGGTCCAGGTGTCTTCCAGGAAGGAAAAGTATGCTCCCATGTGTACTGTAAGAAATTACCCAAGAAGATCTCAGAGTTGCTTACATGAGATCCAAGGGCTTTAACTTGTGGATGATTCCTCATCAGGCGTAAAATCCATAAAACCTGTTGAAATCTCTAGTAGGGTCTCCATCCATGGAAGTAATCAGTGCCTGACTACATGTGGCCCTGACTAACATGCTGTAATACCAAAGGTGGATCTCACCTTGAGTACTGCAAGGATTGCACCAGATGATCTGAAGTGACAGCTTTGCATGTTAAATTATTGTGTGATTCTGTAAAAGAGGTGAGATGGCTTTATTCACACAAGGTCGCCAGGCACACAAGGCTCCTGTTTGGTGCCCTGGACACCTCCACTGCCTGTTGTAGGAGGTCTGGAGCCTCCAGCAGCAAAGGTTGGTGTGCTCTGCTCACCCCCTTGAGCAGCCACCATGGCACAGGGAGGCAAAGATGCCAGGAGCATTCCAGCTTGTGGGGCTTGTTGGTGAGGAAGAAGTGCTGGGGGAGAGCAGGGCAGAGCCACTCAGCGGAGGAGGCATGGCCCCAGGGCCAGCTTTCCTCTGCTCTGTGCTGGCAGCACAGGCTGAACAGCACCATGGTCTCAGCTCAGGCAGGGACTAGGTCAGGAATTGTTTCAGACTCCACAGATTTAAACTAGTGCCCTGGGTTCCACCAAAAAGCTTCTCAGATGGCCTGGCCAGTGTCAGCAAGAGGTGTCTCTGTGCTGTCAGTGCACACCCACCCCTGGCAGCAGCACAAGGGTGCTCCAGGGGCAGGAGCTCCCTGAGCATGGAGCCACAGCCTGGGCTTCCAGGGAGCAGAGAGAGCACTGGACCACCCCAGCAGCAGGGAAGGGGAGTGATCTCACAGGGCTGAGAGCCAAGGCTCCTTTCTGCTGCATCTTGACCTGGCTGTCCCGAGGAGCAGCCCGACTCTGACACACCAGGGGAGAAGCTGCTGTGCTCTGGGCCTGGCTGCCAACACAAACTCCTCCTGCTGCCTCTGCCCACCCCGCCACAGCTACTGTCTAGACAGGGGCAGGGATTCCACTCACGTGAGCATGGTTTGTACCTGCCTTTAAATGAGCAAATTGCCACACCAGCAGTGGTATGGAGGGTGGCTCTGCACAAAAGGAAACTGAGGCAGGTTACTGGTAATACTGATTTAAAAAGAGGAAATTAATGGCTGGATCTGATCTGTTTCCAGGCAAGCCCTAGAGTTATTTGGAAGCACAGTCATACAAAATAAAAATTATAAAGAGAGGGATTCTAAGAAGAATACAAAGATTTCTTTTATTTCCATTCCAATCAACAAATATCAATTTTGAACAATTTCTTGGACTTCAGGCTAAGTGACACAACTAGAAAATGTGCACATTACTGATCCTGTGAGATACAGACATTCTGAGTTCATCTTTGAATGGCTGCCCAGTTGTGCGCATGAGGTATAACGGAAAAAAGATTAGGCAATTTTCTTCAAACCAGTTTCCTCACTGGGAAAATATTCCTTTAGGTCATAAAGTACTTATTTACTCAGTCAATACTATGACAGTGAGATTTACAGCTATGTCATTAATAACACTGATTGACAAAGAACTTCCTCAAAATCCTTTCAACTCCAGACAAACACGATTTATCAACAAAAGCATACAGTTATAGATTTACAGCCAAACACGTGTGATTGGAGCAGAGGTGGGTAGGGAAAGGGGGAGGAGAAAAACAACATGAAAAACAACACCTGAATTTTTTCCCCCCCTATGATCAGTGTTTGAGGCTGAGTCATTTGTTTTGAAAATTTGCTTACTTGTTCCATTGGCTGCTGAGGGTTCTTTTGATCTTTTAGAGGATGAACTGGAAAGGCCCTCTTCCTTTGGAGAACTTGCACAATTCTTTACACTCAAATGGGCTTATGACAAACACATTATATTGCCCACAGTGAATGAGCTAGTTCTCCCTGTATTTGGTTTAGGACCATCTTAATAATTTCCCCTGTTGTCTGAATGCATTCACTCCACATCTATCCTGCAGGAATTATGAGGGGGAAAAGGAGACCTTGGTGGAGATTAGTGCAGTTGCTTCAGTGTTCCTTTTATTGAAGCTATTTTGTATTTAATGAGTCTCTTCTGTTTGTGCCTCATAATGGCTGTAGGATTTTTTTATTTATTGGTACCAATAACACTTCATCTTCTTTTTTAACAAAACAATTTTCCATTGTAAAATGACCTTGTGTCCAAGGAGAAACTTTTTTGGGTCCCAGTTAATTTAGAAAATTTATTGTCAGGTAAAGAGGGCCTAAGAAACACATTTCTTCTCTCATTTCAAACACAAGATTTTCACTTTTTTTTAAATTTCATTATTCAGTTTAGCTTTTAATTTTATATAATATTTAGGTGTCTTGTACAGTGTACTTCTGTCACATATTTTTTATGCAAATTATAAATAAACTTAGAATGCAATTCACATTTTCTCTGGCTATCTTTAATATTAGATTCTTTAGCAATTATCTGCAGCTGCTGAATCTACTAGTTTCTTTTACTCTGCAGGTTTATGCTGAGTCTTCAAGTATTTCCTTGCTAGCCTAATTCCAGCAGATGAACATTAAAAAACCCCCATTTCCTCTAAAGGCAGCACCTGGATTTTCCATATAGACAGTGCAGAGAAGGAGTTGCTTAGACCCCCACGGGGAGTTCTTGTGTGCGTTTCTTTAGTGTCTCACATGAAGAAAAACAAGATTATAGAGAGGGGTAATATTTTTAATGGGACCAAATGCAGCAGCATTTAGAAGCCCCAGCTCCTTTCTTGATCACCTATACATGCAGCTTGGCTTTTAAGTTTGGAGGAGAATTGCCTCATTAAGGAAGCACAGTTTAAATGCAATCTGAATTTAACAGCCAAGCCTTAGCTGGTGGCTGCAGTATAAACCTTGAAAACCTCTTCTGAGCATGCACAGGAACTAAAAAGAAAGGCACTAAGGGCTTTTAAAAGCTGGTTGTGCCAGCCTCATGGCTTTGAGGGTCTGTCTCCTGCTGTTTGAATGATTTGACAATGGTACAAAAATTGCTCAGCCAGGCAATTGTGTCCTGCTGTCCACCTGGGATCTTTTCCTTCAGCTTTGCTTCTAGTAAAGCCTGCCCTGACTGCTGCAGGACCCTCAAGGAAGAGGGGCTTCTTCACACCCTGCAGAGCCTGTGCTACCACCCAAACAGGCAAAGACACCTGCTGCAGCTCTGGCAAGCAGCTGGGCCATGCTGATGAGCGTCTTGGATAGGGCAGCCTGAGTGCTGCAGGACCTGCAGCCCACCTCTGGCTGTGCAGGTGTTTGGGAGAAAAGCTGCTCCAGGGCTGCAGCCCCATACCTACCCAGCAGTGGGGGGGACAAGTGTGAGGGTCCTCTCCTGACCATGGAGAGAGATGCAGTGAAGCCAGACACATGGATCTGGTTGACATGTAGAGCAGCAGGGTCAAACAGGGAGCTCAGACAGTGAGGAGGGGATACAGGAGAAGAAACACTGCACTGCAGTGACAGAGCTGGCCTGTGCTGGCACAAGGGAGCTTCTGCCCCCTCCCATAGCTGTGTGGTACACTCAAAGTGGCATCTACTCCATGTAGTGGCTGTGTAGTGCATTCTCATTGAGGAACAATTATCCAAACAATAATTTACCTTGAAGAAAAATTATCTATCCCTATGGAGGTTTGAAGCCCTCCAGCTATGCTCTGTGATGCACCAGCCCCAAAGAGCTGTGGAATAAGTAGCTAAGCTACGCTGGAGTAGGGTGGAAAACAAAGGTGGGAAGGGAAACAGGAAATGTCCAGAGTGATGTATCTAAAGGCAGGGTAGGGATGAGGAGTGGGATATGGCTCTTCTAATGATGTTTAATGGTAATGTTCTCTGAAAAATAAAACAGAATTAAGCTGAGCTGCACTGCCTCTGTCTCCTCCTGTCTTCTTCTCTTTTCTGCTGTGCACATATTAAGGCACTGAGAATATTATCTGCACCACAGAGGTGATATTGAGCTTATAACTGTACTGACACTGATACATGTAAGAAAACAGATGTAAGTCACCAGGACAACTGCATAGGCTCAGCTGAGCTCCTGTGGTGCTGGTCTGCACAGAGACACCCACACCAATTTATTTGAGTTAGAGTTTGTACATGTGAAGAACTGCAGATTTATCAGACTTGGTTTCTGATTGATGGGCTGGAAAAAGAGGCTGGTGTGGCCAGGGCATTCCCAGGCAGTCACAGCCAGGGCAAAGCTGCATGCTTTGCACCCACATCCCAGCACCCACACTGAAGGCAGTGGCAATGTTGTGGGAAATCCACTAGATGTAGATACAGCGTCAGACTGTCACTGATACAGGAAACTGGAAACTGTCTTCAAGGGAAAATTACCTTTCAGGGCCATGAGAGGGGGCAGGTGTTCTAAATACAAATTAAAAACCTTTTAAGGATTACACTGATCTTCGGTTTCATAATAACAAGAAGTGTTTTGGCTAAGGATCTTCTAATAATATCTTATTTATTCAATCTGGCTTTTTGAAAAAGCCTCCTTTGCTCTGTTGCATAATGGCTAAGTGCCACCAAACACCACATTATCCTCTTAAGACTGCCCTCACTTACCCTCCAAAGCCCCTGTCCCCTTTGCAGCAGATTCCCTGAGATTTGTCAGCTCACCAGGGCAGCCTGGTGGCAGCTCATGATGTGGGAGGCATTAATGTACTCTTGGGGAAGAGAAAAATACTGAGAAATAAATGGTAGGTAAATAATGCATCAGTCTTAAGCTAATGAGGATCTTTTTTGGAATGCAGATGAGGAATTCATCAAAGGAAGGCTAATGTAATGCTCTAAATGTTTAAATCATCTGCATGAGAAGCACTGCCTGGTTATCCTCTGTCCTGGGCTACAGTGCAGAGCAGCAGCTCGTGTGAATCACCACAGCAAGGAACAGCAGTGCTAGACCAGGCATGGAGCTGGCATGGTCCAAGAAATCTCCCTGCAGAAAGAGCACCCTGCTTGCCCTGGGACTGGTAAAAGGAATGAAAGGCTATTGCCAAGGGCTTGTTAGAGACAGGTCCACTTTCTTTCTAGCAGAAAGGTCCTCACTGTTCATATTCTCCATTCATTTTCCAATGTGATACAAAGTTAGGATAGCAAGTTTACCCTGCAGCCCTTTCCCAGTGTTGAAGAGTAGCAGAAAAAAATATCTAGAGAGGAATAAAAAATAAAATCGTTAGCCAGCTGATAATCTTCTTATAGATAAGAGAGTAGCAAAGAGGAAAAGCTGCCTGCAGGCTAATGTGCTTGCAAAGAATTGAGCACTCAGGAAGGCTCAAAATGAAGAAAATTGGTACTTTTCAAAGACAAACATCAGATGCAATGGATAACAACAGATCAACAAAACAAAATTAAAATTAAAAAGAATTAGATAAATAACATTTAAGGACATTTTGAGTTTCCTTACCCATGCCAACACCTGGTGCCAGGGGCAGTCCCATCCTGATCCTCAACACAGGCATCACAGAGTCTCCACCAACAGCTCACAAGGCCAGGAGGCAGGTTGGAGCAGTGGCCCTCCAATTATCCAGTGTTTGGATGGGACTGGTGAATGGTTGACATGGTTCCAGGTGGAGTTTTGGTATAAGCCAGGTAAATTTTTCCCAAATCCTTCTTGAGGAAGGTTTGGGAGAGGCCACATGTGAGGCCCAGTTCCCAGCAGACATGGATGACAGGATGGCTGTGATTGCATCAGGCTGGTTCTCTCTGCTCTGTCCTCCAGCTTAAGGTGGGATTTGCACCCACAAATTCCCCCACATGCCAGCGCTACACTGCAGGTGTTTCAAACTAACCACCACCCTCCTACCTCAGGAAACAAATGTGGCTGAGAAAACTGTCACACTTTTCAGGCACTTTGAGCTGAAAAAAAACCAACTTTCCAGAGTATAATAATGCTGGCACAGGGACCCAAGATGAGGTGCTGAGGAGATGCAGGTCAAGAGCTGTGCTAAGTGCTTGAGCTGCATCCCAACCTCCAGGCAAATAACCAGTTTCCAAACCTGTTTTAATTTGCTGGGCAGAGCCTTAAATCCCAATGAGGAAGTATATGGTTGCTCTGTAAATTCCCTGCTGGAAATAAAGCCATGCACATGAATAAACTGTTCTCTATGTCACAGACTACACAGCAGGGAAGAAAAGCCAGGATTTGGGTACAATAGGAGAGGTCTGTCTGCCGTGGGTTAGGGTGGAGCTGGCACAGCAACTCTGAGCAATGTACAAGCAGGTGCCTGGCAGCAACTCAAGTCAAAGAATGGAAACTGGCCCTCATAGCTCAGGGCCAGGCTCTGCATTGCACAGGCTGAAGGCTCTCTGAGACACATGAGCCACAAAAGACAGTTGGCTTTTTCTCAATAAATTACTTTGGCAAGAGGTATTTTCTCCCAAAACAAAATTCCTTGCAAGAAAATAATAACAATATTTTTCTTCTTTTGTGGAAGCACTGATCTGCTTAATTGTTTTTCATCCAATATTTTGACATAGTGTTACCACAATAGCTACTAAATGTTTAACTGCTAAAATCTCAGTCTCTGATAAATCAGTGGAAAAGACATTGAGACACTATGACAATATCTTCACAAGAAAGCACAAAGGGTAATACACACAATAAATGCTAATTTAAGAGAAATCAGAGAATTTAATTTGTTTTTGAATGTTTTAAGATGTTTGGAATTTAAGACTGGTCCTAACAATGATGTTGTTTTTCAGCCAGCTTTTCTCAGATGTACTTTCATCTGGAGTTTTCCACATGCTCAGGGTTTGCTGTTGCCTTCGAAGATTGTAATCTCATTCAGGCAAAGACTCATCTTCTCCCATGTTTGCAAAGCACTTGCACAATTCTGAATGTCATTGGAGTTAGAAGCAACAGACCCATCAACACAAAGATCAAGCAGAAGATAAAAAGGAGAAAAAGTCTTTACATGACATTTGAGTAAAAACATGCCTCCAGAAAGAAAAGAGAAAGATTGATAGTATAACCCAAGATTCCCACAGAGATCCAATTTAGTGTCTTGGGGACACTAAATTGTTTGTGGAGAAGCCCACAAGCACTGTGCCCCTGTCTGTGCTGTGGGGCAGCACTGTGGGGGCACAGCCCTGAGCCAGCCTTCCCTGCTTAGTGTGGGCACAGCCCCAGGCTGGGCAGGCCCACCATGGGCTCCTCAAATGACTTACATTGTCTAGACCTCCCCACTGCTGCCTCTCTGCCTGTGCTAAGCTGTTTACCACCTCAGTGTCATGTATTGCTCACTGGAAAAGGCACAAGCAAAAAGAAAGAGATTGCCTATTATTATAACGTACTTACTGAAGGAGGGTTTGACCTGTATGTGAACTGCAAGGAGTGGTGGCTAAGGAAAGGACATTCACACACACACAACCTACATCTGGGACATTTGTGCAGCTGTCTGTACCTTTCCTGAAATATTTCAGGGGTTGCAAAGTGAAAAATGTTACAACACTAGTAACGAGGAGAATTTATATGGCTCAGGGCAGTGTCGTGTATCAAAGACCTAGCCAAGAAGTCCTAAGCTATATAAATGCCATACTTCACTTGGATTAATATAACCTCTGTCTCACAGGGGTTAAAAGGCAGTTTAGGTATCTTGGTGCACTGCTGCAATATGCTGGGCAGACATTAAGTACTGTTTAAAAGGGGAAGAATTGGAAGAAGAAAGTTGTGTGATTTACTGGAGGTCAGAAAAATACCTGTGGTGGAGACAGTCTCCCAGTATCACCCCAATGAGCCATGCACTCACACAGCCCATCTCCCTATGTGTCTGCATAACATGCAGAGAGGGGAGAGGGGTCAGCAAAGCACTCAGCAAAGGGGAAGAATACATTAATATCTGCTCTGTAAATTAAACAGTGGCTACTGGAAAACAATGCTTACAATTTGGTGACAGTCTCCTCAAGTCTCTGAACAACTTCACAGACATCATCCCTAGCCTGACCTTTTAAACCTAATGCTAATCAGGCAGGAGAGCTCAGTTCTTTACCTCATGTTGTTAATGAGATCAAGCACACACAGACCCCTCCTACCCCTCCTGATCATTTGTCAGATATATCTGTGTCTTATCCTTTACTCAGAGCAGAAAACATCCAAATGTCATTAAAGGCTACCCTGACTGTCCAGGGACAACTGTTTAATAGAGCAGGTCACAAGGGCAAAGGGAGCTTTTAAACATTGCCAGGTGAACAACTGAAACAGCACCAACTGGCAGGAGACAGATTTCAACTTGTGGTGTAAGATGCACAGAATGGGATATAGTTACTGGGCTGCCAAGACAAAGAGGACAAGTACAAGAGATAAAACTAATGGTTTCAGCAGAAATTATGGAGCAAAAGACCAGAGGTCCTTTGGCTGGGCCACCAGGGCAGGGGTTTTGCAGCTGGTGGGTGCAGCGTTCCCCAACCCCTGACTCATGGCAAGGACCCAGGGTTAAAAAAGCTTATTGAGGTGAGACTACAAACAATTTCCAGCTTGCTTTCTCCTCCACCATGCCATGGCCTTCTCACCCAAGGAGCTGTATTGCTTCATGCAATGCTATTTGAATGTGTATTCATATTCCCAAGTTCAGTAAGCTGACAGGAACAACCTATCTTTGTGCTGAGGGTTTTTTATGTTTTGGAAATTTCACAGTGCTGTTCTGAGTGCACCTGCCTTTCAAAAGTACAAACTCTTGAGTGCAAAGGACTGGATTATATCCACTGCAACCTGTCATTGCTAAGTGCAGATGACCTCTTTCACTCACTCTAATTCCAAAACACTCATCCTGTTGTGCAGTACTAAATATTTTTTGGCACACAGGGTGTAACAGATATGGTATATAGATAAAAAAACAAGTAAACACTCTTCAGCTCTTCCTGAAGAGGTTTAGCATGTGATGAGTCTGTCACACGTCAGTTATTCAAAACAAATGTGTGCCAAGGAGGAACAAAAATTACTTGATGCAGGGGCCTCACCAAGTCATGACTGAAATCTGTGGCAGTCATGGTACAGAGGAGATGCCATTTCAGCCTCCTTCTCAGCATGTCCTTGTACAGACAGATGGAACTTAACAGGCTTCCCACAAGCACTGGGACTTTCCATTCCCATCTTCCTACAGTCTCTGCTTCTTCCTATTCCCTGACATGTAACCCTCCTCATTATTCTTCACTCTCCATTAGTTTTTTCTCCCTTCCCTGTCTGACCTCTGCCTCCATGCTGTGCTCTCCTGGTGAGCCCCTGCTTCCATGATCCCTGCTGTGTGTAGCAGATGGAGGAAAAATGGGTGGGAAAACCCTACAAGCAGAGAAGAGTGACTGTGGACTGACTGCCAAGGAAAATGGAAGGGATCATCAGGTCTTGCAAGCTGCTTCTTTCACTTTAAGGAGAACCTTGGATCAAATAAAGACAGGACCTCCTAGGATCCTGTTTCCAGGTAAGGCTCCACAGGCATGTTGAAGGTACTGTTTTGTCAAGCTGTACAATATCCAGAATGGTGCCAACAGACATCAGCTGTGGGGATTGGGAACCAGGGGGGCTGACACTGCTCTCCATTTGTCACTGAGGAGGTGGGAATCACCAGGAATGGCCACACTGAGAAAACATCATCAGAACAAAGCCCCCAGAACTGTGGCTTACCTTGCTTAGAAGTGTAGAGAACACACTGGTGGATGTAAAGAGAAAATAAATTAGACTTTAAATTGGAGTCATCATTCTTCTGCCAAAACCTTTGTCTGATATATACTGCTTAATGTGTGTGCATTTTCCTTTGGAGAAATGCAGCCACATCCTTCTTGCAATTTTCCTGCATAAAATGAAGGCAAAATATGCAATACAGCAGGTTCAAGACATATTGAAGATATTTACAACATTCTATAGATGGTGTTTGTTTAACCATATTTATTCACAATAATCAATTGTTGCATTGCAATTGTCTGTAGCTCCAAATAAAAGTTGTTCTGTACTTCTTTACCAATGTATTTTTAAGCCAGTCAGTGCTCAATACAAGTGTGTAACCTGCAGGTTTAAGTCTTGCAGAGACTCATACACATGAATTATTCATAAACTAAGGAACTGTGGCTATTAACATAAGTAAAACTACTTGAAAAAGAAAAGCGGCTCATGCTTCAATTTTGTTCAGGAAGTGACCTTAATTTGCTCTTCAGATCTAGACTGCCTTATTAGGAAGCTTTCTTGACTGTTTTTTTATTCATTTTATATAGGTAGGACACAAATAAAAAAGGTCTCCAAACTCTATAAATCTTATAAGTTAGACTGAACTTTCATGACAGCTGTAACACTGTGGCCAGCATCTTAAACCAAAGGGTTCTCCTGCCTCCCCTACTGCCCCAACATTTAATACTTTCTGTGTGACTGAGGAGGCAGACAAGATGACTCAAATGCCATTAATGTTTACAAGAAGGGTCTGTGAGGCCTTAAATCAGTGAGGCTCAGCTGTCATCCTGTGCATTTGCATTTGTAGTGAAAAAGCTAATCCCTGATAATTCCTTGATTTTTCTTAAACAGAGAGAAAGCAGAGAATATTTTGAAGAGCAGTGAAACAGAACTCAGCTGTCACATTCACAAAGTGCCATGCATTCATCTTGCTGTTAAGAACTGTAAGAAAAAAATCTTGTAAGAGCAATGCTTACAAAGTAAACACTGAAATATAAACTGGATTACCTGTCATATCAGGAATATATCACTGATTTCTCAGTGTGTTCAGACATTTTATTCCAGAAAACCTTCACCAATTTCTCAAGTTGTAGTAGATTCTACATTCAAGTTGTAATAGAAGTAATGGTAAAGAGTTGTAGCCTAAGGTCCCTTTTACTTATACATGCTAGAAAAATTTAGAAAAAGGACAGCTCTTACAAAGTTAAAAATCTACCAGTGTCAGTTGTGACCTTCAAATTTTAAAATAAAAAATAAGCCAAAATAAATCTGAACCTTTTTTTCTTTTTCTGAGTCATCTACCATCCTCTTACCATGTGAGGTGGCTGTAGCACTGCAGAGCAAGGCTCTCTGCAGTCACAGGTTGCAGCATGAGGACTCATTCCCTGCTCTCAGAACTGGCAGTTCATTAGCAGCCAGTTTATCAACCTTACCACAGGCTGTGAGCCCTCTGAATTTTTCATTATCTCCTCCCCTTAAGAGCACAAATCCCATAATTTTTTTCCATGCAAGCAACAGACCATGGGATTCAAGGGAAGAAAAGTAAATTTTGGACTTTGATCAATGTCTTTGATGCAGTTTAAGAAATTTCATAGATTGAGATGCATTCCTGCACTTCCAATCCAAAACTCCCTTAGTTTCAGACAGGGAAGAGTATTCCTCACTATCCCTTTTATCCATTGCCCCTCAGCTGAGGACACATTTTCAATGCAGGAGGTGCAGAATGGCCCAGGTCTCCATACCTCTGGGCATGTGTGATTTTGCATCTTCACCTGGGTTGTGTGGGCGAAGCATTGTCTGTATCATCTCCTTCAGATTAAGAAAACCAAATTATGTTTGTCTCTCTGTTGTCTCAGGAAGCACTTGTAAACATTGCAGGACACAGGAATGCTGCCTGGTTTTCTTCTGTACCTTATCAAAATGTCCTGGCCACTAAGCTCTGACAACAGCTCCACTGCCACTGCCCATCCTGCATCCCTGGCTGTGTGTCTGTCTGGCCCAGCAGGATGGATGGAGGGGGCAGGTCTCCCCCTGCAAGCCTGTTTCATGTCAACATCTTCATTTTCTGGAAGCAGCAGTTCCTCCAGGTTTAGCAGGCCTTACTGAGCACCAACACCCAGCAAACTCTGCTAAGCGTATCCTTCCTTACCTTGTTCTAAAGTTTTGATTAAGGCTTTAGGAAAACAATTTTGCAAAGACACCTTAAAGTAAACCTAAACAATTTACACAGAGACAAGTCTCTCTTAACATATTCCAAGGTGGCTAAGGCAGACCACTGCTCCTTAGATGCTGATGGATGTGGATAAACAAGGAAGCAGCTTTCCAGTGTCACCAAGAGCTTGCATTGCCTTTTCAGTTCTTCAGGAGCTTTTTCCTCCATAGTAAACACCTAGCTTGACTCAAAGGGAAGGCACTTCTGAGATGTCCATCTCAATACTTTATAACATTTCAGAGTCAGAGTTTTTTGCTTTAATTCACACAGCCTGAAAATAATTATGTATTCAAAGCTAATCACAATTTTGTGCTTGTGTTCTGCACAACCTGGAGTACTGTCTCAGGTTTTAGCACAGATTCACAGTCTTTTTTCAGTACTGTTAGGAGGATATAAAATTAACCTAGCCATGGCCATCTCTCACTCAAGTTAACCAGTATCATTTTAAGCTTTTCTGGGATCATACCAAGCCCCAGCCTTTGGAGCCTGGATCCTAAAGGAAAGAAGGGGTCCGTGGGGAAACCCTGGTTCAGGCACCAAATCACTTTAGGATGATGGATGTACTTTCTACATCAGCTCAAAGGCATTTTATCATGAGCTATAAATGCATCCTCAACACCCAGTTCAGCTCGTTGGGAACATATTGCTGGAGCCAGATCCATCAGATAGGTCTGGTGGTTAAGGGAGCACAGAGCTGGCAGCCAGGACTTACAGATCCTTGGTACCCTGCCATCAGCTTGCTCTCTGCTTTTCTGGTGACCTCTTGGAGCTTCCTTCTCCCTTTGTGCTACACTCCCTTGTACTTCAGTCAGCACTGCTGCATGACAAGGAACAAGTGGGGCAGCCTTGCAAAGCTGCCCTTTGCAAAGCTTCCTCCAAAAAGGAACCTTGAATAAATAAACTACAAGGAGAGAAACGAATCTTGACTGGTTTCCTGCATCTCTTGAGGAAAGCTGCACATCCTGTGTCTCACAGCTCCAGAGGGATTAGTGTGGTGTTTACCTGCTCCTTCCCAGGCTGAGCAAACGTTTGATCTTGCTAATGTGTACACGAGATTTTGACAGTTGCCATAGCACAACAGGCACCCTCCCTTCTCTCCTGTTGTTTGTGACCTTTGAGGGCTAACCAGCCAAGCTTTCTGACAGCATCAGAAATGCAGCTCATTCTGAATCCACTTCCAGGGCAAAAAGGGCTGCTTTCAAAGGTTCAGTCACTGACTGAGTTGGATATTCCTCCATCAGCAAGCATCAGATACTTTTTTAAAGGAGGAAGGGGCTTTTCTTCTCCCAGAAAAAGGGAACTGGTTGGCTTTTAGGGATTTTTATGGAGGGACAACCAGGAAGGTGGTACTGCTGTGCCTACACCTGCACTGGAGAAACAGGGAAACTCTTCCCTCTCCCATGGGAGCCCATTTGGGTAATGTTGACTAATATTTTGTGTGTGGTATTTAATACTTGTCTCCTGGTAGAGACTAATGTTCCATTGTGTCCCTGGGCACTTTGTGTAAAGAGATATTTCACCACAATAAAAGCATGGTGATGCCAAGAACATGCAGTGGGGGGTTGCAGAACAAAGTTGGGAAAGTTTCCTGGCATATCACAGGTAAAATAAAGGTGGACCTACAGCACCAACTACACACTGCGTACGTCACAGCAGGGACCCACAGCATTGCTGTCTGCCCAATGCTTCCTTTTCTTCAAATTATCTTCACTAGGCCCATCTTTCATATACTTGAATAGGCATAATTAAATAGGATTTATAGGGGTTGGGGGTCAGAGCTAATACCAGCTGATGTGATGGTTCAGCAGTGAGTCAGGTACCACGACTGAATGTCCTCCCCTGCTCCACACCAGCAACAGTGTCCACTGTCTGGGCAGCACATTCTCTAAGTGAGAGCAGGTAGAAGCTTGGGCAGCCCTCTGAGACTGTGAGGTGGGAGGTGAGCACTGCTTCACACACAGGGGCTGGCATGTCCAGCATCAGAAAAATAAAACTAAGGAATGAAAAGGCCTTTGCTAACATTTTTACTCTTTGTGAAATGCTGATCATAAAAAACAAATAATGAAAAAAGAAAAGATAAACATCTCCATCAACTAGTTTGAGTAAACTGTATGCGCTATCATTTGAATAAAAGCTGAAATAGGAAAGAGAATTTTTCCAGCAGTAATACCCTATGTTTTTAATGGCTCCACTTATCTCAATCTTATTCTGGCTTGGCACTGCTGGTGTAGTCATCAAAATTTTAAATTTATCAGGTTCTGAGGACTATCTGTTGAAATGAACAGGCTATCCAAAGTTGCAACAGTAAAAGCATTGATGGAGCCTCAAATGGAATTGGTGGGTGCTCTGCAGTGCTAAATTAAATAACAACAGAGAAATTCGAGCTGACGATGTCACGCCCTATGCAAGCAAACTGAATTCCCATAGCCCCATTTCAGGTCATAAAAGTCTGGTGAACAGAAAACAGCAAGACAAGTCCCATTTCAGGTCACATCTAAAACTCATGTCTTGGTTTAACCCCTTGATCTTCATTAAAAATCCTGGTATACATTTCCTTAATTTGGGAGTGAAAAAAAAGGAGGGGGTACAGTGACTAGAAGTGTTCTCAGTCTTTAGTTTACCTACTTACATCATTGCTACTTCTTCCCTGGCCTTGCACAATGAGGTTAAAAGCCAAAACAAAGAGGAAGCCAGATACTTAATCTGTTATTCCGTGACTTCTCCAGAGGCGAGAGAGAGAGGTGAGGTGAGAGGTGAGATGAAGAGGCTTTGCTGAGCATTGATCAATGTCCTTGCTGAGTTGGAGGGTAAAACCTCTGGTATACTTTTATTTTTGAGGTTATACTTTTAATCAGCAGCTTTATATCTATTTTTTCAATCACACTGGAAGTGCATGCAGAGGAATCTCATTGCAAATCAAGAAGCCATGCATCATATTCACACAGGTAAAAGGAGAAATAAGATTCCCCTTTTATTCCTGGACTCCCAGAGCTCTACCTTTCTTCAAGGAATTGCCAGTCCTACCTAGCTACTGTGTGCATGGCAGTGTGCAGTCCATCTCACCTAGAATAACCAAAGATATCCTACAAATACTTTCCCAAGAAGCAAGCACTCTTGCTGCCCAAGTTGTCTTTTCACAAGCTGTCTTATCACTTCCTGGAGCCCTGATACCCAAAGGACTTAATGAACTACCTAAAAATGGCAGAATGATTTTACAAAGGACAGTCAGGGAGTTGTCACTATGTAAATTTGTATTCATATTCTTACAGCTCAGTAAGCTCTGGCTTAAAACTGAAACTGATGTACTATCTGTTTTCTAGAGTGCTTGATTAAATTAGTTTCTTTTCTTATTTGTGAGACACTGACAAAGAACTCCTGTTTCCTCTCAGCCTGACTTTTGTCTAGGTGCCAGATAATTTACACAAACTAACCTGTTTGTGAACGGTTGATTTCCACTGGCAAGCGAAGCTGCCTGGCCCTTCCCCAAAGTGCTGCCTGGAGCCCTCTCACACAGCTCCCCTGTGCCCATGAGCAAACAGCACACCCAGGTTCCTGTGTGTCCTCACAGGCAAGGGCCAGGGTCTCACTTCATGACTGCAGGGAGAACTTGCCACTTGGCCCTTCCAGTGCTGCAAGGCTGTGCCAGTGAGGCCATTATGAAAGTACAGCTTGTACTTGCCAAAAGGCTCTTCAGCTCCTTCTAAAATTAACTACAAATGCAAAATTTGTGTGCCTTTGCCAGCTTTGCCTTTTGCCAGCCCAAGTTTTTCTTTAAGCTCAAGGATCATATCCTCCCAGAAAAAACAGCCAAGAAACAGTTCTGATATAGACAGGGTCAGAAAACTCATTTACAAACAGACATTTGTAGCTTGGCTGGATTTAATGAAGCGACGTGTCAAAACAATAAATGTTAAAAGAACACAAAGTTTGATAGTAGAAGAAGGTTTTTCATTGGAAAGTATCAGGAAGCTCTTGTAGAGAAAGGACTCTTCTTGAACTCTATCAAAGTCTGTGTGTGAGGTCTGTGCATGACTATGAATTTTAATTTATGGACTAAAGGGAGAAGATTGCTAGAGGATCTTTGAGACCCCAACTATTGATCAGAAAGAAGAAAAAAAAAAGAAGGAAAGGAAAGCAGAGAAGAAGCAGATCTGGGAGAAAGAATGATTCTTGTAAAAGTCATCAGATAGAAGGTATGGTTAATGAGTTTCCATATAGGAAACTAAGAGATACCACTGAGAAACAACTGAGAAATTGAAGTACAAGAAGTTCTTGAAGTCCAGAAAATGAAATCTGGGAACAGGAACTACTGTGAAGAATGTAAAAATAAATACTGTAGAGAAAACTAAAACACAATAAAATACCAATCAAGATTTGATCTCTGAGATTGAAATAATAATGAGAAAAGAGAAATAAACAGTAGACTGCTGTAATCTCTTCAGTAGTGGGGGCGGCACAGAAAAAAATTCCTTAAGGTTACTAGAAAAGATATTATCAATATAGGAAGATAAATACTATAAATTACAATGGAAGGGGTTTTTTCCCAGATATCAGCTACACATGAAAATCAGATATCTAGTTTGATAGCCATGAAATTTGTTTGCAAATGAGAAACACCTTCCAAAACAAGGAAAGATTTTGTATCTGGTCTCATTAATGCCACCATGAAAGTGGGGGCTGTAGAAGTTAGTCTTGCCTCATATAGGGTTAAATTAACTAGAAGGATCAACAAAAAGAGCCCATATTAAAGATTACTCCAGATGGAAACCTGTAGGATACAGGAAGAGCTAATGAGTGAAGGCACAGAAGAAGTTCAGAAAACTGAATGAGACTTGAGTTTTGGACATAAAAAAGTGCTGCTCAAACCTTCCTACCAAGGAAAAGAGAGAATTTTAAAGAAGGGTTCCAAAAATGTTTAAGTAAATAGCCACATAAAAATTGAAAATATGTAAAAACCTAAATGCCAGGAAAAAAAACCTTTTACAAAATTCAAGGTTACACATACACTTGTTCTAGAAGCTGAATCTGTACCTCTGTGTAGCTATTCTGCAGTGCCTATGCCTGTATTATAAAAAAAAATTCACCCTTTCATCCCACAGACAGCAGCTCTTGGACAAAGCTCACGTCCACGTCCAGAGATGATGCTGGGGCACACCTTTGTTCTCAGCTTGCCTCAGCTGTCCTTAACAAAATGTGTTAATGTGTCCTTCTCCAGCCAGATGGAAGGAAGGCAGCCAGAAGAAGTGCACTCAACCTAGCCACGAGCTCAGGTGGGACTAACTGGAACCATCCACATTCCCTTTTAAGTCCTTTCTCATCTTTGATCTGTTGCTGCCTTCTGGCTTTGCTTTGTAATAAGGATTCTACTGATTTTAAATATTACAGGTTTCTGCTGCTCTTTCAACACTGCCCAGAAATTACTGAACAGAAGTAGCACAGTAGCAATTTACACAAATATTGGAAGCACAAGTTACAGTTCCCATTTCCTTTCATTTTCACTCATTGTTCAATAATTCATATACACTCAAGATTTCAAATTACTTTCTAGTTCTATGACTAATAGGGTGTGGAGCTGTAATTTACTTACATGAATGTTTCATGACTTCCTTTCCAGTGAATTTGGAGAAGGTAGCACAAAACTTCAATTCCTGAGCATTGTAACAGGAACCCAGTGACTGAGCTGAAATTTGACTCTGATTTAACATGTAAATTCTGTCAGTCTGCAAAAGGGAAAATATTACATTGTGGTTTCACTTCATCATCACCTTCCATTTACCAGGAGTGCTTCAGATGCATTTGGAGAAGGTCCCAGTGCAAAGAAGAGAAAAATAGGGCATGTGAAACATCAATTATTCAAATATAATATTCATTACAATGGATGTAGTCACTAGGAATGGGTAATGTGCTCAGAGACACATGTTGGTCTTGATTTACTGATATTAACTGATGTACTGATATTTAGACAGAATAAGTACTGGATATATAAGGAGTGGTATCACAAAAGCACCCACTTAGACTCAATAAAAAAAAAAGAAATATTATATATTAATATTTTATTCTCTGCCATTAGGGCTGTAAAGTTGAAAACCATCCCTTAGGTTTTATCCAAAAAAGCCCTATCATGTCTGTATTGTAGCATCTTAAAATTGACAAACTTTGAATATTTTCTTTCCCTCCCATTCCCTGCTCACTCCTAAGACTGCTCTTCCCCTGCTTCCAAAGCTCCAGGGCTCTTGCTCTCTCAGAAAGTTCAGCTGCAACTCTTTGCTGCCTTGTGCCTACCCACAGCAACATTAGCCCAGCTCTCTATCAGGCCCAGAGCACCTTACAGCTCTTGCCAAAGAGCCCTCCCTGGCTGCCAGAATTAGTGTTGTGTACATCTGCAAACCCCTCCATGACAGTGACAATTTACAATCCTTCAGTGCCAAAGCTCCCTCCTTGCCCAGCCCTACCCAGGGACAAATGCCCTGGATGGCAGCAGCCCACACAAGGCCTTATCTCCTGGAGTTCTGAGGACCAGACACAACAGTCAGCATGTGAGTGGCAATGCCCCAGACCTGCTGCAGTGAAAGGCAGATCTGGAGACCTGGGATGTACAGCCCAGCTCCCAGGAGATTGCCTAATGAAGGGAGGGGATTGCCAGAGCTGGTTTTTAAGAACAGGTTGGACTAAAAAGCAACACAACTGGCAGAGCCAGAGATAAATAAGCCTGCCTTTGGGCAGGGACAGGCATTCAAAGGCACAGTACATTCTCCTCTGCTTTCTATCATCTGCCTAGGTACACTGATTTTTGGCATACTTCTTAAGCCTTCTCTTTTGCCTACACTAATTTTGATGACAAACCAGCGGAGAGGTTCTGAATAGGAACCTCTGTCCTGGAACAGGAATCAGGACGAGCAGGGCATGTTTTCTTCTTCAATGCTGCCTCACTGTTTGACCTTGAGCTTCTCACACCCTTCTGTGTTTGCCAAGACCATGCATTGACAAATAGAGCTCGTGGTAATTCATCTGCATCATATAGTTAAAGATTTTGGATGATAATCAATGTGGAAAGAAATCTTTTTTTTCTTCTTCTTCTTTCACTGAAAGATTAATCACATGAAGCAAGAAGAAAAATTCTAACTTATGTGAAGAATTACTACATCAGGATTTGAGGAGCAGGCACAGGAATGTATGCTTGTACTGCATAAAATCAAACCCAGCTTTGCAATGCTTCCCATATTTTTTAATAGACACATCAATACATTGTCCCACATGTTTTACTTGTGTTGAAGTAACCTCCAAAAAACTTTCCTGAAATTGTGGAAAGACTCATGAGAAGTAGTGAACAATCACCATTTCAATTAAGTTCACCTGCAGCTGCAACTGAAATGTCTGAAAAGCAAATTTTCTGATTTGGAGTCCTGGCCTCACTCTCCTGCCCTGTGCTGCTGTCCTGTCCAAGTGAATCCTCATTTTTCCCAAGTGATGCCCAAGTCAGCACAAGTGATTTCAGCACCTCCTTAGTCTAAATTCCTGAGTATTCAGAATATGCAGAGCAAGAGCCTTGGTACTGCAGCAGCATTTTAAAGTGGTTGAGTTTCCCTGTACTTATCATTATAAGGACTAAAATTCCTTTGAAAGTAATACAACTCCCCATGGGCAGTCATTCATGCTAACTGTGGATCTAGGCAATCCACTAGCAAGCTCCTACCAAAGAGGGGTTAAAAAGTATATTTATACTGTAATGTCACGTTACAAAGTTGGAACTTGGATTGATTATTTTTGCAGAGCCAAATTATTTTGTGTGAACATATACTAGAACCAACATCCTCTCCCACCTTGTACTGTGTCACTGTTTATTTCCCAAAGAGATATTGAGTGGGAATGAAAAGCTTGACAAGCACTGTGACCTCTGTTCATCCCAAAATCCATTATTGAAATAAATTACCTTTTCTGTTGATCAGTAGCACCAGCACCCCATGTTAGGAAGGCTGGATGTCAGGGACAGAATTATTTGCTTTATCAGCTGCATTTTGTCACTCCAATCACATCAGAATTCATGTTGCAAAAACACATGAGATAACAGCAAAGCATGAATGTGGAATACAGAACAGACACAAGCCTTCTGCATTTCCATACGGCATGGAAATCTAAAATCCTTAAAATATTTGTTTTCATCAAGATTTAAACAATATGAAGCTGTTTGGGTTATATCTTGGGTTTCACTCTTCATAAGACCTAGATGATTGTAGATTCTACTTCTTTTTATGCCCCCTTTATTCTGGTAAAATTAAACAGTCCTTTACTTTAACAAAAGAGACTGTCTTCCTTTAAAGAGCACTGTCATTTGTGTGTTTCTAAAATGGCAGATGATATTTTTGGGCCCAAAATCAGATTTGATAAGACGTTAAATCCCTGTGCACAATGTCATTAAAGTCTCATATGTAACTGAACTTCTTTTGTCGCACATTAATTTTCAGACATACTATTTTGATGTGGAAGGACGTAGTCTGTGTGAAGCCTTGACAGTGGAAAATTTACCCATTGTGTCATGGGTCCTCCAAGGAATAAAGCACACAGATATTATAAAATCCCTATAGTTGCACTGAATCATCTGTTTCTCCTTGGTTAAAGGAAAGAATAACTTGAAAACCTGGGCAATAATGATTATTAAACAAGTACTTTCCACCTTATCTTCAGTAAGTTTGCAGGTTTAAGAAATCAGCTATTTTCATTTCAAATTTCTCAGTACACAATTTCTGAAATGCAAAAGCATCCAGATTTCAAAATTTTCATCTTGTTAAACATTTGGATCAGTGTTCTAGGCTCTGTTTTTCTCTCTGAGTCTTGGTGATTATTCTAGCATAATTACTGAAACTTGGTTTTGTTATGTGCGAATGGAAGTCCTCTCTGGTTCTTTTTGCATCTCTCTTTCCTTTGGTCCTTCATTCCTACATCAGAACCCTAGAAAAATACTCTTCTAAAATAGGAATAGAGATACCAATCTGATTTAATTCAGTTGTCAAAATTATGGAGTAAAATTATATGCCAGAAAATGTGTGATTTTCAGGTAATTTCTCTTCCCTGGAATGTTTCTGTCTCATTTAAAACATTAATTTGAAGCCTGAAGGGCCAGCACTCAATACACTGGGCTGAAAATGAAATTCTTTACTAACAAGGTGCACCAAACCCTTGCTGCCAGAAAACAATATATTGCTGGTGTCTGCATGTTTTGTAGCTTTAATCCAACAGCACATTTCTCTGTAGGCAGATACTCCTATTTAAAGTAGGCAGCTCAGGAGGGAATGTGTTATTATTAAATATACATAAGACCAAAGAAATGTCCTGACTGTGTTTTTTCCAAGCACTTGTGCATAGGAATCATACTATGATACACTTTTCTATATCCATGCACTAATAACTAAACAGATTTTCAAATTCACAAGAGCCATTGGAGAACATCCAATTCCTCTCCATTCACCTGGACGCTGTAAAAGCAGTTGAGTGATGGTTTATTCTGGGCTAGCTCTTAAGCTAAAACAAGTTTGCTTATTCTTGGTAATGGCATTCTCAGTAATAGCAGGAGGAGTTCTATTAAAAAGAATTTGGCCAAACAGACCAGATTTTCAGCCATGTGTAAATCTCTATTAAAATCCACTTTTAGAGGATCATCAGTACCTAGTAAAAGGTGTAGACCTACTTCCCACAACTGAAGGAAACACAAACCTACTCTGTATCGACAGAATGTGAGGGTTTCAGTGTTCTCTCATCTTACTGTATTGTCACTCAGCTGAAAAGAGGTTTTAGTGTTTCCTTTGTAAGCATACTTGCCAGTGAGACTTGAGCCCACTTCTTACACCTTTCAGTCTATGCATCCTGTTCTTTTCTTCAGCTTTCAAAGAGCAAAGCCTTTTTGATAGCAGTTTTCTGGGAAAGGAGGTAAGATTCATGGAGTGACCCCCAGTGTGAATGTATCTGTAGATAATGACATGAAGGAGAAGAGGGACTTTCTTATCCCAAACCATTCTCCTTGATGTGCTCCTGATGCACACAGGCACAGCCTTCGCTCCTGCCCTTCTTTTCCATCATGGTGCATTTGGTGTTTCTGCATCTGGAGGAGCTGCCAGGATGCCCTGCTCTGCCCCTGCAGGAGCCACAGGAGGTAGGTGCAGAGGAGGCAGCCTCAGGCACACATCTGCAGTTACTGTAGGCTAGAAAATCCTCCATGGTATTGTGGGAAAGATCCCCTGCTGTCAGAGTGCACATATGGCTCACACATCTCAAAAGATGACTACGGTACAATTGTCTTTGATGGACAGTTTTATTCAGCTTCCTTTATCAAAGACTAAAGATATAGCATAAAAACATAAAGTTATATCAAAGTAACAAACTGAAAATAAACTTGCTTTAATGAGATAGATGTAGTTTGATTATGCTCAGTCATCATTTTCTAAACTTGATCTTAATTTCCCTTCATGCATCAAGTTCGTACTATATAAAATCATATTTGCTTCCCTGCCTTCATCCCTGCTGTGAGCTTTCCAGGTTGGTTTGAAATTTACTGTAATCCTCCTGTGGGTGAATCACCCTTCATGCTGGTGTCTTCTGCCAGAAATAATTTTTGTGTCCTGGTGCACTTTACTGAACTGTGTTCTTTCAGAAAGTGACTAATGACCCCACTAAAACTCAGAAGTAGTTTACGACCCAGTAGAAAGTTTTCTGTGATAGAGAAATAACTTAAGGGTCTGTGACAGCTTTGGAGGGCTCAAGCAAACACAGTTTAAGAACCAAAACATTTGGGGAAAAACATATAACACAAATACTTTGTCTCTTTAGTATTGCTTGTACTCCCTGGGCATTTCTGGGAATAATGCCAACCAAAGGTGATGCATACACCTGCCACAGCTGAGGGCAGAGTGCCAAGTCACTCCAGCTGGGACTGGCTCAAGAGCTGTAGCTCTTGTCAAATACCCTGTGAATAAAAGACCAGCTTGGATCAGTTCAAACACCACTGGAAGACTGTGTGGGACTGAGAGTGCTGAAGAAAACTCTGCTTTTCCCTTTTTACATTTTGCTGTGAAAGTTTCATGCTCTTGATGACCCATTGGTACACAGTTCTTACAGGCAAGGAGTGGCTGAGAGGCAGCTCTCCCTTTTGGGCACTGCTTAGGACCAGGTTAAACTCCCAAAGCAAGAGTTCCTGGGCCAGAATAACCCAAGGTGGTTGTGAAATTCATGTGCACCATCCAGTTCACAGTGGGTAAAGACCACTGCTCCCAGTGTTGATGTAGTGCAGTCTGTTCTCTGGAGAAGAGCCTTCAGTGTGGAAGGGGTGGAGTGAGGAAGGATTTTAACCAAGCAGTGGATCTTGCTCGTTCTGATGGGTGGAGATGCTAAAGCACAGGGCAAAGCTTTAGAGGGGATGTGGTGATACTGGCTGCAGGAGTCATGAAACTCAGTCCTAGGCCTGCTGGCATGGAAAAGAAGGTTTTCTCTGCAGACTTAAAATTCCTAGATACTGTAGAAAGCTGCCCAGCTCAGGATCTGGTATTCAGTCCACTTCAGTCCACTTTTCTGTAGAATCTCTGGCACTACCCAGACTCTTTCTAGAAGATTCCTGTTATTGTGAAATAACAATAAAGAGACAATGAAGGACATGGAAACTCCAGAAGAACTGGAGAAAAATCCTCAGATATGAGATATCACTGGGCAGCTCTATTTTTCTAAAGCCAAATTTATTTTAGGTCATTTTTTGCACTTGAGTGAGGTATAGATGAAATTTCTACAAATTTTATCTATTGTTTCTGCCACCGGTCATTGAACATGACACTCTTTGTAGTTACAAATAACTCACATAGCATGGAAAAAGCCAAGCCTGTGGCTCATGTCATTGATGGAAGTAGAGTGATCATGCTGAGGAGCTCTCATGACACTGGGCATGACCATCCTCCAGCTTTCACACCAGCAGGCAAACAGTCAACACTCACTTCAGAAGCACCTGGAGAGCTGTTTGAAGCTGTCAAACAACAGTACATTTGACTTGTTTAAACAACAGTTCATTATTTTGTGCTACTGTGCTTTAAAATCTTAAGGAGCTTTTTAAATGCTCAGAATATAAAGCTAAGAATATTCTTTTTTAGATGTCAGAATATAAAGCATAATCAGACAATCTCCATATAGAGAGGTGTATTATAAATAGAGCTGTGACAAAATGTTGATTCATAAGGCTTTTTAATGGCTTTTATTTACAGTCAGAAGATAAACTATACAATAGAAATTATTGTGAGAAGACACTCTACAGCATTGTAACTAGCCAAATCATTTCAAGGATGGCGTGCTTTAATGCCTGTTAGCACGGGATTATCTCATCCCTGAATCAGGAACCTACAGAGAAAAAAAGAGAAATAATGTAAAGCTTCTTGGGAGTGCTGGAATATCAGTACAGTGCAGTTATTATGATATACAATGCACAGTGTGCTATAATGAACAAGCTGACTTACTGTTTATCTCACTTAGAGCCTCCCTACAATAATGGTTGCTTGGTGAGATACATCTTCATAATCTTTATTATATCTGTTTTCTTATAAAGAATTTTCCTCTTTCCCATTTAGCCGTTCTTGGCAATTCTCCTTTAGGCATGCATACAGTGTCATACAAAAGAGCTCTGTGAGATGTTTTTGTAACTGAAAATCAATGTATTGCACCTCGTCCTTCAGCTGCCCAGCTGTGGAGCTGGTTCCACCTCAAACAATGGCTCATTCCACAGCCAAATTTATTTTCCTTTTTATTCTCCAGTGCTGTTCAGTCTCTACTTTTAAGGTGCTGCGTATCCTTTTTGAGTCCTTCCCCAGAGGAGCATGGCTTTCCACCCTGAGGCCACAGGGCAGAAGTGCTCTCTTATTCTGTTTTGCTGCTGCCTATTTTGTCGTGTTCCTTACTAAGTAAATAAAACACTTTCAAAAGATGATAGCAGGAACTCATATCCTTAAAACTGGGAGTCAACAGACTTTGTAATGGAATATTTTTAATGGAACATTGTGGTATCTCTCCTTCCTCCCCTCATCAACCTTCCCCTCCTTAGGCAATACATTACGTGTTATTTTTTTTCTCCAGTAAATGATAATCACCTTCTTATCTTATCTAGCATTCCCCATGCTGTTCCTGAGGCTCAAGCTGCCCAGCCACTCTCAGTTGTCTTAATGATTTACACATCTAATTAATAACAAAGTAGCTAGAATTTAGCTCTGGAGCTCAAGGCTTCAATTTTATATCCAAAGGAGGACTTGGGTTCCTGAAAGCTTATCTGCTTCTTTCAAATACAGAAATTGTTCTCATAAAAGGTTATTCCCCAGCATTGTCATGCTATATGTTTACTGTGGTAACAGGATATGGAGGACAGAGATGAGAGCCAGAAGAAGGGTTCAGAGGAAGGAAAATGCAAGTTAGGTCTCTGAGGGGATGTTGTCCCACAGTGGCAATGTTTTTACTCACAATTTGTTTGATTATCTGGTTAGAATTACCTCTGATAGAATTAATCATCTAGTCTGCGTGGGGTCATAAGATGGCAAAAGTGAAGAATAATAAATAAGTACCTTAGTCTAGGAGTTCTTCACAGGTTTTTGTCTGATGGTAGAAAAGCTTTGAGAACTTCCAAGTTTATGAACCTTCACCAGTAGAAAAATGTATATTTTTATACATACTGACATCAGAATTCCTTTTGTCACTCAACTTCCCTGTCTGAAATTTCAGTGAGATAAAGAAAATTATCTCCTGTAAATGGCTTTTTGGCATGCATAAAGGACTTCAGTTTTCTTTTCCCTTTGATAACAAAATGTCCACAGCAGAATCAGATAAACTTCTGAAGATTAACATTATTTATGAATAGGTGAAAAACAATTATAGCAGACCATGATCTTTCATTTTTTTTAATTTAAAAATTCAGAAGTCAGGTTTTCAGTCAACATGTCCTTTGATAATATTGCACAATTTCTCTTTAAAAGGCTGAATCTCTGTGGCACTCATTCACTTTATTTGGGGTGTACTGCAATAAGAATATGGTTTATATTTGCTGCAAAATATAGTGGACTTAATGACATGGAGAATTCTACCTAAAAATCCTTCAAAAAAGAAACCACAAAAACCCACTAACCAAAAACCAAACCAAAACAACAACAAGCCCTCCCCCTCAAACACACAAGAAAGGACCAAGCGAAAACCAAAAATATTACAAAGCTTTGAAAAGCACATTTTGGAAAATAACTACAGAAACAGCTATTTGAAAATCACTACTTTCATACTTCTAAAATCATTGCAGAAGATTACAGAGTCTTTTGACAGGGAAGAAAATGGAGTGGAAGGTACATAAAAGATTAATGATATAACCAGAAAGACTTTGTTCATTTACATACCAACTTTTAGGCCCAGTAAAATCTCAACAGCATTAGAGACTGGCCATAGGCAAAGGGGCAGTGGGGCAGCTAAAATGCCTGCAACCCTGCAATAAAAACATCTGCAGTTAAGAACTGAGGAACTTTTGAGTGCATTTTGAGGAAGGACTGATGGGTGCGTCAGAAAAATATTGTTTACTTCTCTCCTCAGAGCTAATGGCAAAACTGATAGCAGCAAATAAATAATAAATCATTTCTCAAAACAGAGTGAATCAGCTCAGTGCTGGTTCTTCTATTAAGCCCTCACTCCTGCTCAGCACTTTGTATTCAGCAGGAACACCACGATGGCTGAGCAAAGCAGAACAGGGTAATTAAGTTGCCCTTTTCTCTGACAGAAAAGAAAGATCTCCTTGTTGGAGTTTAAAGTTTCCTATTGTTTCCTTCCACAGGCTGTGATATCTTCTTAAACAGCCTGGTACAGGTAAAATTAAAGCCCCAGAGATGAGAAGTAACTTTAGTTCTGTGTTTATTGTCAGCCTTTCATTCACCATGTCCTGGGGCTGGCTAGTCAGCTCTCAAAAGGAAAGGGTCTGGGTGTCTACTCACCAGCTTCCTCTTTAGGAAATCTCTATTGCCTCTTGCATCTTTCCAATAACTACTTCAAAAGTCTTGTTCCTAGTTTTCAAAGCCAGTAGTTGTTTAAAGTTCAAATATACTAAAATGAATAGTTTTGTCAGTGTGATTTCCCACAGCATTGTTTCCTACCTGAAGTGCCTCCAAGAGCAGGGTCTTGCCTCTCCCTTCCTTCCAGCATAATCCATCCTGAACAGTCCCTCCTTCTATGTGTCTCTCTCAGTGTGACACACCTCCCCAAACACCAGTGTGGCAAAAGGCAGCTTATGCCATGCCCTGGTGTGAGTTTTGCATGTGCTGGCCACTTCAGTGATAGGTGGTGGCAATTATGGACATCCAAGGGGGCAAACTCCTGCACTGGGCACAGCCCAGAATCCCAGCCCAGCTCCCCTCCACATGCCAGCTGGATGTGCAGGAAGAGAGGATCCTGATGCTTCTTGCCCTCTGTCAACTGCCATGGACAGAGAGCAGGGGCATTTTCACCTGATTCTTCTCCTTCAGGAATTAACCTAGGAGTGAGTTCTGGTTCAAACAGCCTATAGCAGGAATGTGGTAAAATGACCTGTGCAGCAACTGGTTACAATACTGAAATTAAGATGTCTTCCACAGTTTCTGGGGTTAACAACCTACTGCAATGCATGGGAGAAGCACCAGCTTGCAGAGTGACTGGAGATTCTTGTTTAAGATTTCAGACAAAAAAGCTGGTTTGACCTTTTTTGAAAGTGAAAGAATATTGCCATGCTGTCAGATAGAAAAAAACCCAGCACAACTAGAATATATTAAAGCCAATATACAATATACATACAAAGAAGATACAACAAAAACTTGAGAAATTATAAGAAATAAGAGCAAGGTAGTTTTACCACCATTAAAAAAATCAAGGTAGTTTTGCCATCATTACATAAATTACTTAGTGGGCAACTTTTATTTTGTGATCTGTCTTGCAGCCAGAGATCTGTTTGACTCAGACTGTTGTACTGTTCTCCAGTCCTCACTCCCCTGCTCACTGCCACCTGTTTGTCACACATAACATTTGGTCATTGCAAAAATGCTCAGATAGGAGAGAGACTCCTTTTCCTGATTATAGACTTTTGGCAGCATTAAAAGGCTCTAGTTTGAGCAAGGCTTGGACATTCAAATTTTGGGAGAAATAAAATTGGTGAGCTGAGTCTACCATTTTTGTTTTGGTAAAAAAAAATACATCCACAAATAAGTAATTCTTTTGTGCTCACATTTAGATTTTAATACATTTCTGATGTAAAGTTATTTGAAAAATAAGGGTCTGCATTGTACTGGCAATAGTCCACATGAAAAATATGCTTTTAAGGGAATATATAGAATCTTTAAATTTTCTAAGGTTATTTAATTCAAAATTCCTTGATTTTCTACATAAACCCCAATTTTAAAACAGACATTAAGGCTTTCCATCTCCTTCAAGATGTTTTGACATGTGCTGCATTTTTACATTATTCTAATTTCCTTCTACTGAGACTCCAGAGTTCTGTTTGAATCAGGCAAACTAAACATTAAGCTAAATGATTAAAAAAAACAGTTCTTTGCAATATCATTGTATTTAAAAATGGCCAAATATATGATAGTGACTTCTGCTGGCAAATATTATTTGATGTGCCTGAAGAGGAAACTGAACTTGTTTTCACTTCAGTTAATTATTTTGGAATATAAAAATCAAGAAAAATTGCATGTTATTGTATGTCCATTTCTGTTTTCCAATTAAACATTTGAAAGCCTTGCTCAGTTCCAAGCTCCTGTTTTCTGTGTACTACACAATCCCAATATAGCTGCTACCTGAAAAAATCCAGAGGGAACACTGATGATACAAGATGATGGGAGTGCATAATCCTGTGAATGTCTCTTTCATTTCCCAGATGAAATATCAGGCTTCACGGATCAGTAAATTATTACTAGGTTTTAATCCATCAAAGCAGCCCGAGTTTGAAAGCTGCAGCAGCGTGGGATGGTTGCAGGAGTGGGGATGTAACAGGGGAGGGGGTGTCTTGCTCTGCCCTCAGTGCAGCAACAGCTCCTCCAGCAGCTGGCAGGGTGAGGAAGGCAAGGGGAGCTGGGGGCTCCCGGGGGCTCCTGCAGAGCACAAGGCCACGGGGCAGTGGAGCAGTGGAGCTTTTCAAACTCCTCTCATAGCTGGCTGCACTCATTTCAGCCCTGCCAGCCCAGGTGTGAGTGCTGGCTCTGAACACCAAAGCACAAGCAGATCTCTGCTACTGGCATCAGGCAGAAAACCAAAGAGGCAAAGGAGAACAACCCCTTCCAGCAGCTGTTGCTTGTGTGTGTGGTGCTGAAAAGGCACTGCTGTGTACAGCGGGAACTGCATAACACTCGGTGCCATTTCGAGCAAATTTCTTCTTTTTCCCCATTGTTTACCTCATCTTTCAGCCACTCTGTCTTTATCTCTACTCCCTCCATACCAGAGATTAAATATTTGTGACCTGCTGAGGCGGTGAAGGATTTGTATATAGGAGTAGTTTAAAATGCAAAGCACACAGAAAACAAACTGCAAAAATACAAATTAATTTTGGATCCCAGGACACCATCTCGATACAAATTATAGCACAACGTGGTTCTGCAACCTTTTCTGAGGTGGCTTCTTCAAACACCCGTGCTGTGTACAATCACTTATTAACATTTGGTGGAAGTCTATAGGGTAACATGAAATTAAAAGTCGCTCTGGCTGGTATGCACTGATGAGAAAAGCTCATTTTGAATTTCAAATAAATCTTGTAGGACTACAGAATACTCACATAAGCAATTCCCATATTAGAAGCATCTTCCAGGAAAGCAATTAACATTTCATCTCCTGTATTTTCACCACTGGAGAATTTGGGTGCTGACAACCATTGACATCTCCTTACTTACTTCATTTCCCCTTGCACATCCAGCTCCCAAACATGAGTGCTGTTTCTCAGCTTCAGCCCTCTTATTAGTGATAATAACAATGCTTTAGTGAGAGCAATTAAAGCAGCCTCTCGAGAGACTTGGCAGTCATTTCCCCTTGTGCTAAATATGACAGGATCCGTGTCACCTACAATTTGGCCAAAGAGCAGTTTAAAAACTTCCCCACAGTAATGTGTAACTCTGATCCTATAGATTAGCAGACATCAGGACAGTGGCAGGAGGCTGCACACAGGCTCGGCAGTGGCATCAGAGCTGCATGGGGGCTCTGAGAGGGACTCTGGGCAGGAGACACACCCTGCCTGTGTGCTGCTGGGACAAGGCAGAGACACTTCCCACAGGTACTCTCTATACAGCATGTTTCTAAAGATGGTGTCCATATCCCTCCCACACTGAACTTTTTGTGATCAATATGTGCATTAAATAAAAAAAAAAAAAAAANGTTAGTAGAAAAGTATGAAATAACTTGTACTTTATTTTTAAAGACTCAACCAACTAAACTCAAAGCTTCCTATGTTAAGCGATGGAAATAGGGGCAGAGATCTTGCATCGTGTCTCCAAACAGGTGCTTTAATAGACCATACTCTTTTCAGGTCAGTGGATCTGAAAAAAAAACCTAAAAAAATATAACAGGTGGTACTGAATAACAATTTATTGGTGTCAGAAAGATCTTTACAAACAAATAAGTTGAATGAGTGATGGAAAATACTATTTCAGTTTGCTGGATAAATTTATACATACCAGTCCTGTTTTTCCTGCATTGGATTCTTAAAAAGATCTCTGGAAATATTCTCAAAAATTTATTTCAGGAAGAAAAAAGATTTAGTTCTGAAATCCTAGGCTATATTACAGATTTATGGGCATACTTGACCAGAACACAGTTATTATTTTGAAAATGAAATTCATCTTCTCCAGTATTTAGCCTTCTTGTACTAGCAGGACCTTTCTTTGTCCTTCTCCTCTTTCCCTGTACATACCACCAATCATTTTAATGAAGTTGCCAAGGTTTTCCCAGTTTCTTTCTCTAAACTTTGCTATGTGAGTGAGCTCATCCAGGATTAGATTAAGCACCAGAATATGTTTTAGTAAACAGAATTTACTCACGGCCTTCAGCTCCCCATCCACTGTTACAAACCAATCTTTCATTTCCTTAAGGCAACATCTTAGGAAGAAGCCTCAGTATAAAAGAGTTACAACTCATTCAGACTCCGAGGGATGAGCTGTCAAAGCAATGCATTGAACGGGGTACATCCAATAATACTCATGTCTATTCAAACCACATCAAGGTTTGTATTCTATGCACTGCTCAAATGTCAGTTTTGAATTTTGTTTTCTCTTTCAAAAAATAGAATTTAGGTATTTTAACTAATTACCTGATAATGTTTTGGCTACACAGAAAATGCAGTGGTAGAGGAACCCATAAATTGGAATAAGAGGCTTTTGAACATGTGAGACATCCTTTATCGCCTTCAGCAGAACAATTAGCTTCCACTGAACTATCTCCTTTCCATTGTAAAGATCATAAAGAAGTCTACTTGGCCCATTTTTAACAACAAAGTTTTGTCCTTGTCCCTGTATCTCCACAAAGCTTTGCACTCTTTTTATGCTCTACCACAATAAGGACAAATTTTCAAACAAACTGACCAGCAGCAAATAATAACATTTTCATAAGTCAGAGTGGCTGCATTTTGCCTGATTGCACAGAAACCTGGCAATATTTAGTTTGGAAAAGACTCTTGAGATTTAGTTCAGCCATTAACACTGCACTGCCAAGTCCACCACTATATAAAAGCTATATAAGAGCTTCATAACATAACTCTGTGCTGACCCAAATTACTTACTGATTCAGGCCATGATTTTGGCCCTAAATTTAAATTAATCTGCTGTCAATTCATACAAAATAATTGAGAAGAAGGAGGACTCTTCCTTTTATTTTTCTTACAACTCTGTGCATTGGGGAATGCACAATACAGAGCAGATAAATCATCCAAGGAAAGGATGCTACATCTTGTAAGTCAGGACAGAACCGAATCCCAGGCTTCTGAAACCTCTAGTCAAAAGTAAAGGTGCCAACAAAATGGAATCCAGCCCCAAGAGAGCTGCAGTCCCTGGTTACCAATAAGTTGTGCAGGCTGCCTCATCCCTGGGCCAGGCAATGCTGTCTGTGCTCACAGAGCTCCACAGGACCCTCCGAAACAGAACCAGAGCAGCAGCTCCATGCCAGGACTGCAGACCTTGAGCCCCTGTAACAGGCCGGTGCCAGCACTCTTCACACTTCCAGCATCTGTCAGTCAAGGTGGAAAATCTATTTCCTGCCACTTCATTCTCCCTTCTCCTTCTTAAAAACATTTTTTAATCCTGAAACTTTATTTACTTATGCAAAAGAAAGCTGATCTCACTGAACCGTAGTGTTCCTGTGGGCCTGCAATGATGTGCTGATGACTGCAACCTGTGAAAGTGCCTATACTTATTTAGCTTTAATCACATGAACTGCCCCACTGAAGTCAATGAAACCATACTCAAGACATAATTTAAGTGCATCTGTTATTTCAGAGACACTATTACATCAGGGACTATGACATCTGGAGCACACACACTCATTTAAGTGAGAGTATAATTTTTTGTGCAATGCTCTGATGTGCAATGTGCAAAAACCCCACCTTTTAGCAGTGAGAATTTTCAGTTGACCTTGGAGTCTGATTTTTCAATATAACACAAAGCCCTAAATGGGTGTCAGAAACTTACATCCCATTACGTAGCAAAAAACCAGAAACTAGAAAGAACAGAAAACAACCATACTCCTTGTAGCACAATTTGCTTTGGAGACCCCACCAATCAGACAGGTGTATCTGGAGACATTTTCCACACTCAGATGAGTGCAGAGATTATAAATGTTCCTTTAGCCCCTAAAATGAAAGGCCCATATAATTTAGAATAGGTTAGTTTGATTCAGGAGAAAAAAACACTTTTTTCTCCCTGTGTAATGATATCACTTTTGGAGAGTGAAGAAGTGCTACAGGTGACAAGCAAAAGACAGTAGCAGGAAGACAGTGGCTCCTCAACCTATGCCATTGTGTATTGGCACAATTTGGTATTTTTGGTACTCTGTATAAGGGGTGAGAAAAACTGAGGCAAGATGCAGTGGTATCTGCTATTGTCATAGCCCTTCTCACAGATATACTCTATGTCATATACATAGTTTGAGTCATCTACACCAGTTTTTTTAGCTAAGAGGTGTAGAAACTGACAATTTCAGGCAATTTAGAAATTGAAAGGATAAGATTACTGTATCTGCTAGACACTGTTATTTTCTATTTACTGCCTTCAAAGTTATTTCCAGTTTCACATAATCATTGAACTTTTATGACCCTGATGTTGTTGTAGAAGTAGCACACTGATATTTTCTACTATGTATGGTTTGTAGCTATATGAAATAAACAGCAGCTAGGTTGTTATTTTCATGTGTTGCTCCTGTCGCTCCTTTTTTTAATGAATTGTTTGTAAACTTCTACAACAACCCCACTGTCTGTTACCCAGTCACATCCCAAAAATCAGTGCTGGGTTAGTTAAGGGTACAACAGACTCACAAATTTAGAAAGCCATAGAAAACAGCCAATAAACACAGACATCACCTCTGCCATAGAGATTTCATGCTCTACTAATACATGTTTCACTAGAGCCTCAAGCTAAAACCTCTCATCATCATTGCCAGATTTTGGTGGAATTCTGTTTTAGTGTCAAACCCATGCCATCCCGCACTCCACTGCTCGATGACCTTGCCTTCTGCAATCTTTATGTCCATTCTTTGAGACTTTTCCCAAAACTTGTCTTTGATGTTACCACATGTGTTTCTCTGCTCTTAGGCTGGGATTTTCCCCACTTCTATTTTAATTTTGGTCATGAGTGCAGTTCAGGAGAATTTTTGCAAATTTCATTTAAAAATATTCTTCCAGACAGTCTAGAGAAAGGTGCATGATGAGCACAGGATGGGACAGTTAAGGAGAAGCACAATACAGACAGCCCATACCTTAATGAAAACAGGTCTGCTTATACCAGAGGGACACAGATGCAGGGCAAAATTCCCAAGCCAGGTTCCTGAGTGTGTTAAGCATCCATTATGGGACCCTACCAGTGGGAGAATACTGAGATACTTGGATTTTGGTCTCACCAAGTATTGTCCTTCATACAGTTATATTATATCCATTTTCATCTGCTGCATTCACACAGCAGGTCACTTATATGAACCTTATATCACCATTTTATACCTTGCCCATGAATCTGGCACAGAAAACAAACACCTTGGTTTCCATCCTACTTAATTATGGGTGATACTATACATCGATTTTTCAGTATATTCAAGGACAAAGTGGAAAATATCCTTAAATATCTGACATCATTATCTGATTTGTATGTGTCTGCACATTATTTAAAGGCACATATTGCCTTCCTATATAGGGAGAAGAATAAATGGAGTCTTGGTGGTCTTATCATCTAGTTAGGCTTCAGCTAAAGAAAAGAGTAATTAACAATACAAAGAATGTAATTAATTACCCTGGCCATCATTAGCAAACTGACAGTTGCTGTTATTCTTTACTTTCTTGTGTATACTCACTCAGGATGTCTTTAAAGACACTCATTACCTGTGCTTTTTACTACCCAAAGATCCTCTGTTTTCCAGTGTTTCATCTCAACCAGAAGAGCTAAATTCAAGAACTATGAAGAATCGAAAACTGAACAATATGGGGGAAAAAACCCACCACACTAAGCTGATGGCCCTTTGGGACCATTACCACATCATTTTGAAACTCAGCTAAACAAGCAGCCAAACATAAAGTGTCAGCTGCTTTTTATTTATTCATTTATTTATTTATTGTGGTTTTGTATTTTTGTGGATTTGTTTGTTGTTAAAATATACAATTTCTCAGGATGGACAAAAAATACAGAGAGAGAAACTGGGAAAACGGAAACATAAAATAGTAGCTCAAGGAAACAAGTTGTAATGCATTCTACACAACATGTAAGATATTGTAGTCTGTATGATGTGTACTTCTGAAAGAGTTCTGGAAGTATGAGGAACCACATTAACCTGGGGGAAAAAGGCTGAGCTTAAGGCCAAATGTAAAATAATAATTTACTGTTTGTGCACTTAGTGTAATCAGGCAGCTGCAATCTATACTTCTATTAAACCCCAGTCCTATTACACATATAAGCAAACCAAAAAAAGGCAAAACATTGCTCTCTGCATGAGCAGGCAGCCCTGCTGCATCCAAGGTGGCTTCTCCTCTTCAACCTGTCTCATCAACAAACTGAGTAAGCAGCTGGAAAAAAAAAAAAAAAGCCTTTCACTAGAAGGCATAAATTTAAGTCTTGATAGTGGAGATAGACAGAAGACAGAGTCCTATGTGTACTGCCAGGGCATTATCTAAATGTATGACCAGAACAAACAGCAAGATTCAAATTCTAAGCCTTCCACAAGCCAAGGCACAGGAGCACAAACTGCTCCCTTAGATCCACCAGCAGGGTCTCACAAAGAAAAACAAGTATCTCAACTCATCTTCACATCTGCAAAACAGCAGGCTGTGGATGAATTGGTTATAAAGAAAGTTCATATAGGAGCCCTCAACCTCCTTCATTTTTATGATATACCCACCAAACAAAGTATCTTCTTGGAGTTCCTAGGAAGAGTATGATCTTTTAAAACTCCCAAAACCACAGTTGTTTGGGGCTGTTTGTTGTAGAGGCTTTTTTAATGCAAGTAGTTCATTATCTCACTAAGCAGAACTAAGCAGAGTGGCAGGGTCCTCCAGAAACAGAGTCTAGAGATCTTCTCTTAGGACCTCTCTCTACAAGAAGATGGTACAGGACAATACAATTGTACTGACTCTTAGGTCAACGGTTTGTTCAAAAGGTTCTTTGTCTCATTTAGCTTAGTGAATTTTGGAAATGAATAGAGTCAGTGTGCACAAAGTTCACAGGGCATGTCAGCACAGGTCAGCACATCATTTCATGCTCAGTGCTGCAGCACTGGCCTTACATGACTTCCATAACAGAAATAGTTCTATGTCTGCCCCAGCCAAGCATGGGCAGGGAGTACAAGGTACCACTGTTGTGGTACCACAAGGTACCATCAGTTTAGATGTGACCAGGATAGGGAGCAAGGCTGTTCAAATGGAGAAACCCTTATGTTGCTACTGGCACTGCAAATTCACATCTTGGTTTTCTACAGAATACCTTTCCCATGCAGGCATACCCTTAAGAGCAAAAAACACACTAGAGGATTTACTAGCTGGTCAGTTATAGCTGAAAACGTGGCAGAGAAAAGTGCAGATGATTATTTTAATATTGACACAGTCCACAGGCTGCAAGACTGTAATTATCAGTGCTTCTGTTTTGAACTCAGGATAATCTAGTAAAACAAAACAAAACTCCAAACCAATGGCTATTATACCGTCATTATGGCTGTTTGCTGAAATTTATCTTCTCTGAACATTGTTTTTAGGGATTCAGGCAGGAGTGCAGTAACCTTGCCCATGCCACACCCTGGGTGAACTCAGCCACAGTATCAGCCAAGGGCACCTTACAAAACCGCCAGAAGTACTGACCAAAGGGCAGAGTGCAGTCAGATGACAGGAGCAGTGGTGTGGGAACAGACTGTGACTCAAGAGCCTTTTCCACACAACACCTGAGCTACACCCAGTTATCATCTTCTGCAAGCTGCTCCTCCTGGAGCAGACATATTCCCAGGAAAAGCTGCAGCAGTTAGCATGGAAGCCCGTGACCTGGGCAGTAGAAGAAGTATTACAAGACACGCTTCATCTTGAAATGAAAGAGGTGTCACCAGCAAGCAACAGGGGAACAGAGAGGGAACACAGAAGGACCAGTTAGAATATAGAATTTTATCATGCTGATATTACAAGGAAACTGAGTTCCCTTGCATAGGCACCTGGTGTCATTTGAGTCACAATAGGATGTAGAAAAGTCCATCATGGAGTCATCAAATATGGCATTTATCCTGTAAAGGACCAATTTCCTTCCAGATCAGCAGATGGACATCCCATGGGTTGACCCTCAGGCAGCTCAAATGGTGCAAAAGTCTACATCTAAGCATCTGAACTTATGTGGGCTTTAAGGTGACCCACACAATTTTTGAGTGATTGTGTTGACTAGACCTCCACTGGACATGGGCACAGTTTAGGCTCATGGCACCTACATGGGGACACAACATTTTGTCCTTTGCTGAACCCCGCTGATACTGTAAGGTGAAAGGAGTACAGACACAGAGTCAGTGCTTTTGGATACTTTATAGGTTATTAAAAATGTATTGATCATAGGATTTCAAACCCTCCTGAGTGGAAGGCTTACTGCAGGCACAGTGGAGAAGTGGACAAAGACTAAGTGATGGTTTCTCCCCTCAGATAACATGGCATGTTTTGAAGATTTAAGGTGATACACACAGCTCCTGATCACAAAGAGCTGGTTTACCGATCTGCCTTGACAAAATAATACACCTTAAGTGGGCTTTGCAGAAATCAGATACTATTTCTGCTGGTTGCATTCCAGCAGAGCGCTGCATGATTAAATAGCTCAAAGGAAACATTGTTAAGAAGGAGTGCTCAGTGCCTTCTACTAACCTCAGTTTCTTTGATGCGGGTAAGTGATACAGTGATTAAAGCCACTTGCAGTATTTTAAGATTAAAAAAAATCAAATAACGGTTTTCTCTCTTTTACCATTCTCCTTTTCCACCCCCATGCTCAGCAGAACACATACTTGACAAAAACTCATTGTTTCTGCTGGCTTGTAAGAAAGCTGGCATCAGGCCCTGTTTGAGGTGGAGCTCTCAGGGTCTCTGTGTGAGTGTCCTAAGTGAACACAGACCCAATGGCCACAACCTGCTCTAAAACAGTGCACTGAAGACCACCAACTTAGCATTCTGCTTATAAGCAAAACAAAACCTCAGTGACTTCTTACAGTGAAGTCATAATTTCCCACAGATTGTTTTTAAACTAGATGTGGCTCCAAATAGGAATGATCTAATAAACAGGAGTGAAGAAACCACCTGGAGGATGAACTGGATTGCAGCTGTAGTGAGCGTGGAGTCCCTGGCAGCATCCTGCTTCCAGCAGCACAATGCTGCTGCAGCCTCTGGAAAGGCCCTGAAGATGCTCTCCCTCTGCAGTACACACACATAAACACGTGTCCACAGCAGGAAAAGGGGGACAAGCCCTGGGGGATCATCAGAAATGAGAGGCTGGAGGGCAAAGTGGTGCCAGAACTGGCTGTTCTGGGGGACATGAGGGTGAGGTCAGCAGACAGCACAGCCCAAGGGAAGCCCATCCTGCCAGCCAGGCTGGAGCAGGTCCCATTTACTGCCTGTCAATAGCTGGGATGTAGGGTGCCCTGGTACTTCTGTAGGATCCCATCCAGGAAATCTGACATCACACTGAAGCACAACCCAAAATTCAGTAAAAGGAGATGATCAGGAGACTGGGTAGAAAATGCCATGACTGAATTGGATAAAAACTGATATAGAAACTCCAACAGGTTACTGCTGTAACTGAGCTCTATGTGCATGAGGTCCCACCTCACCTTTAGACATCAGATATGGCTCTCCTCAGAAGCTATGTTAAGTACTATTAAAAAAAAAATAAACCCCAACACATTTTCACAGCAATCTACACACTTAGGCATGTGCACTTTTCAATAGAGATGCTATCTGTCCTTTGGAGGGTTCCTGCTTTAAACCCTGAGACCAGGACACAACTGTTTTGGGTTTTTCTATGAGGGAAAATTATGGTTTTGCAGCATGGGGCTCTTCCTGAGGAGCAGGATGATGATGGAGGACTCCAAGTGTCCTGGCTCTGTGGCACCACAGGCTGGTTCCTGACACGGTGGGGACAGCAGCCAGCTGTTCTCTCTGAGGGAGCAGGGGGCATCTGCTGTCCTCCTGGAACAGCCGAGACACAGGGAAAGAGCAGAGCCAGCCAGGGCCCCAGCTGGGGAGCCATCAGCACAGAAGGGAAAGCAAATGCCTCTCATCAGGCCCCAATTAGCACAAACGTGATTAGAGAGGCCACCTCCCCTGCAGGCTGCTGAATGCTTGGCCAAAGACAGTGAGAAGGGAGGGAGAATGATAACAGAGGGGGAGAGCTGAGAGGGAGAAGGGAGTGGAAAAGTTGGACAGCGGGGCTTGTGTGCTCTAAGATAAAATACCAACCACATTATGTAGGTAAATGCATTTCAGCCTTTCCCAGTGCAAAGCTTTAGTCCAATGACTTTGTCAGCAATCCAATACTTTTTACCTCAAGCCACACAGAGCTCCACTGAGCAACTCAGCTGTGTCTTGCTGGCACAGAAAGCAAACCTTTGCTGCTGCTGTAGAGAGAACACAGCCCCCAACCATTTCCATGTGCTTTGCTATAGTTTCTCGTGTTGAGACACAAAGAGCTCCACGCTGTGGGGCCAGGCTTCAAACCTGTCCAGTGTACACCAGGGCTGTTGTTTAGGCCACCAGCATGAAGCAGGACAAATATTGTTCATATAAATGGCACTCCAGTTTCCAACAGAGGGAAAATTCATGATCATATGGAAGAAAACGCATTCTTCACTGAAGAGGTCAGTGCTGGCTCTGGAGGGTGGTGAGCCCTGTTAGGAGGGGGAGCAGATGTAGACCACAGCCTTCATGTGGTGCCTTGCAAGGGGTGAGCTGTAGTGGTGCTGTATTTATACTCTCCAGCTAGGAACACAAAACCTTCACTAGGTAACAGCTCCACTAGCAGAAGGATTTGGAAGTACCACCATTTAAAATTATGTGTAAACAGATTTGAGAGTTCATTAAAAACATTGTCTAGTATCTCTGTTTCTTGTCTAGAAAAGGAAAGATTTTTGTGGGTTTTTTTTTCCTTGCTCTGTAGAGCAGTATGGAGTGAGAAGTTGATTTTGCCAGCTGATATCCTTGCTGATTATCCTTTTTCGATCTCTAAAATCCTTCAAAACATAATAAGGCAACTTAGTGACCAATGCATTTTCAAAGAATTTTACAGAAGCATAAAAGGCAAAGCTCTGACATTGAAGCTCAGAGATGCACCCTCACATTCTGATGTTGTATCCATTTACATACTCAGCATTAGGAATGCCTAGACAATATTAACAAAACATAAACCTCTCAAATAAGACAACAGCAAACTAATGTGTGCATATCTTGTCTAAGGTACTTTTAAGCTTCTTAAAAGGTTAAATAAATATTAAATTATATTTTACTAATTCATTCACTTTTCATTATTTAAAAATAAAATATAATTAGTTAAGTAATAAATTAAGCTCTTTACACTATTTAGCTCCTTTCCAAACCCTTTGTAAAGGTTCACTGAGCATTGACATCTTTGACTAACTTGACAGGATGCAAGTTATTTTTGTTTTTTGAGTGATTGTATCTCTGAGCAAACAAACTTGCCTGATGCTTTGTGTCCTTATCTCTGACTGAAGCCAGTGGGAAGTGGAGCTGTTTATAGCTGTTTATAGAAAACCTTCATTTTTGCATGGAAACCTACAAGGACAGAATTATTTTTCACCATCTTAATCTATCTCTTCACATCTGCCATGCCCACATAATTTCAGTTGGCTGAAGCAGCAGTCTCCAGAAGAAGGGAAAGAAAAGCCAGGAACATTGTGGTCTGGCAGATGACTTTGGTTTCTCAACAAGTCTGTGCAAGTGTCAAGTGATTCACAAATGGCTCAGCAAATGTTGTCTCTGCTGAAATCAGATAAGGGTCAGTTCCAGGCGCCACATGAAACACAGGAAGCCAGAGCCAGTGCTGGGACTGCAGGGGCTCTGGTGGATGCAGGGTCCTGCTCTTTTCCCTGGAGAGCCGCCCCCATTCCACAAAATATCTGCAATGGCCGGACTTTGCTCTTCCAGGCTCAGGTGGGTTTAGCTCAGGACAAGAGCTGTGCTAATGCAAGCACTGCCCTGTCTCCCCTCACCATGAGCCAGGGCTGAGGGCCAGCACCTTGCCAGGGGCACCAGGAGGCCCAAGAGGAGACTCAGATCTTGTGTGACCCCGTGTTTCAGTGCCTGGTTGCACCTGGTTTTTGCCTCCTGGGAAATGGCTTTAGTTCAGTCTGGGCTGAATGCTCAACACTACAAAATTGGATGGATCAAATTTGTTCTGTATTTGGGGTTACTGGGAGAACCACACACAGTGCACAAACCCCCAGCTTAGAAAATTTAATAATTATGGTGTTTTGGAAATAGCTTTTTGCTGGTAATCCAGAAGGCTGCTTATTATCTGTTTATTCATTACTTAAACCAAATCAATCTTAAACCAAAGGAACAATAATTTAAACTAACTTTTATTCTACAACATAGTGTATGACTTGAGTTAGTGTGCTAATGCTTATTTTCTTCCATTTAATAATTTTTTTGACGCAGATCCTGAACAGGACAACAGAATAGTCAAATACTTTCACAAAATCACAGAATAATCTGAGTTGGAATGGGCTCAGAAGGATCATTGATTCCAACTCTTTAGTGAATGACCCATACAGGGATTTGACCTGTGACTTTGGTGCTATTAGCAGCATGTTGTAACCGAGTTAATCTCATGTGAAAGAGAAAAAAACCCACAACAGTCTAATGATTAAAATAGTTTAAAAGTTAGTTTTATAGGGGGTGGAGAAGTTTTTTTAGTGGGTTTAGTAGGTGGGGTAATGGAAGCCATTTTCTAGGAGAAACTTAAAATACTATCTGCAGTTACTCTTTAAGAACAAGAAATTAATTCTACTAGGCCTACATGACAAGCTCCCTCTAAGTTCACCTGGCATTGAAATAATAGAGATTCACTATTCAAAGCCAAAGAACAATAAACTGAAGTTATTTTTCTCTCCAGTGAAGTCTCACTTTCAGTGGGGATAAATAATTACTTTAGACTGTAAGTAAATAGCATATCCCATTTATTTGCATATCAGTTGATTTTAATATTGCTAGATTTTTTTTTCATTTTATGCCTAACAATGTTGTAGGCAATTTACAGACCAGTTCAATACACAAAACAAAAGCCTGAAATCTATATAGAAAAACTAAATGAATGGATCACATTAAGAATGGAAATTAAATAGGTGTTCAAAAATATCACATTATCAACTACTATTTTTTTTACCTTACTTGTCTTGTTCTGCCAAATCTTATCAGTTGTTATATAATCCTTCCTCACAACACTATTTTTGGGTCTAGGTCGTAACCTGCTCTGGTTTCAGAGCAGCTGAGCCTGCTTGGAGAGATTGGACTAGAGACCTGGACTAGAAGACCTGAACCCAACATGAATTTCCCTTTGATCCCATGATCTGTGCTGGGTACACTCACTCCCCTCTGGAGCAGCAGCCTGCCCAGAGGCTATGCCTACACTGCCAAATCCCTCAGGACTTGCTCCTGGGCTGACCCCAGTGCCACGGAGGACAGGGACACTGGCAAGTGAAAGCAGACCATGCACGGGTACCATGTGCACACCCACACCACCCCTGGAGCCAATCCACACCCCACACCCCTCTGCTCCAGACTCCCCTGTCACTTCTGAGACATAATTACCATCTGTGGGAAGGGCTGAGGGGTCATTTTGTCTAAAACTTCTGAAAAACAAGAACTGTGCTTGTTCCACAGGACGAACTCTCTGTGCTGGAGACCACACGTTGCATGCCTGAGGGTGTAGGGTGAAGGAACCAGACCTGGGAGAGGCCTCTCCATGGATCCCTTTGGAGTGGCTCTGGGGGTGGAATCTCTCTGAGCAGCACCTAGGGGACTTGCCTGTTCTGGAGGAGGGTGACTGGAGGCTCCAAAGCAAAACCAGTGTGGAAACGAGTGCTGGGCTTCCCTCCCTGACCCCTCATACCGACCATGTCACAACACATCTCCTAGTTTAGTTCACCACCTCGCAACTCAGGCTCTAGTAAAGTCCAAATGGCCTTGGCATCTACTTCAGAAATCCAGGAAGCTTTTCCTCTTTTATATTTGCCTGTAAAGGTTATCTTAGAAAGACTTAAACATATAGGTTAGTTTATAGAGAGGATGCCATAAATAAGATGTCTGTACCAGAAGTACTTGTAAAAAAGGAAAATAACAAGAAATAGGTAGACAAATATTTTCCGACAGGTAAATTCCTGAATGGACACTGAATAGTCATATGGGGTGAATTATTAAAATCTCCAAACCTCTTCTGCTCACTGAATCTACTTTTTCAGGCAGGGTTTAGCATCTTGCTAGCACTTGAAAGTTTGCAGGGCAGGGGTGAACCTGTTTATGCAAGAGGTCTGGACTATTGTTTCCTAGAAAAACCTGCAAATAAGAATAATTGTGTGATCTTGTCCAGAGCAGCTGCTGCATCAGCATGATAAGATCTTACTGAATCTGTAACTTTGTTTAGTGTAGCTGTTGCAACATAAACCTAATGAAGCTTGAATACCAGGACTTATGTTTATTTGTTTTGTATAGCTTTGGAATTGACATAATGATACAGAACAGCTAAATTATTTTACTCTCTTTATCCAGGATGTTATTTAATCTTTGGAGTCAATCAGATTAGAACAAATCTGTTATAACTTTCAAGATAAATTCATGTACATCAAGAATTTGTAGTCAGGTCATCACAAGAGTATTGTGAATGCTCTTTTGTCATTATGTGGAGCTCAGGTAATGCTGGGGTGCATTTAGAAGGACTCAGAAATGCAAAGGGCAAGATAATGCTCAATTTCACCACGTAAACAACTGTGTCAAAGAACCCACTTGCAACACAGATGTTGCCCAGCTTAGTTAAAACACAACTCTATAGTGTAACAGAAAATTACTCATCTCCCTAAACAAAAACTGAAAATTATTGAATAGACTCAGTTGAACTTACAATTAGCCTATGCATAGAACTGCTGCATGTCATGGTGAATATCTAGAGAAGGTAAAAAAGAAAATTAATTAAATTTGTAGTGGGGATTCAGAATTGCATCTGTGGGCTCAGATTTATTCTCTGATTGCAAGACTAAACCAGATGTGATTTGACAACATCTACACCATTTAACTCACTTGTTAGCCAAACAGGATAGTTGGAAATAGCCAACAGCCTGTGCTGATTCCCAAAGCCTGGCTAAGGAGACATAGCCTATCTGTCTCCTCTGTACATACAGACAGGGCAGGGTGCAGACTCACTTTTATGCTTCAAAGATATTTTCCTTTTCTCTGAACTATACAAGAGTCCTTTAGAAAGTCACAGGACAAACCACCACACCTCCAGATGTATAGTGACTGATGACTATTAAATGTAAACGTTTGTCCTTGGCAGGGCAACGGCTTGATAAATTAGTTCATTTTCTCATCTAAACTCTGAAAGGAGCTCTTGCATCAGCAAACTGAAGGAGACCTGAAAATACTTACCAAGGGAAAGCAAAAAAGCTGCATTAATACATACAAGCACATTTATCAGTTTTCCTATATTTGCATATTTCTTGTACCTAAACACTAAAGAACCAACCACCCTTTGGAGTCCTTAGCCTGTGTTCCAACAGTCTCCTTTAATTATCACATGTCCATCATGAACTGAATTGCAAACACACATCCTTAGGGATCATCCTTAGGGAAAGATTCTAAGCTCTGACAAATCGTAGAAAACCACAAGGTAACTCAGCAGTGAATAGCACTGGCTCCTTCTGTGGAAAGGTAACATGCAGACTTCATTTGCCAATGACTCTGCTAGAGAGACCATGCAAGAGCTCTTCTGGCCCCAAATAAATACACAGGAAGTACAGATAAAACACTGGTCAGTTCTCCATAATTTCATAAGGACAGAGACTTAAATTTGCAATCACTTCATAAGAAAGAATGAGCAACTGCTAGCTGCATCTTCAGAGAGACTATAAGAAATCCTTGGGAAAGAAACATCATGATCTCATGCAATTTGCTGTTAAAATCTTTGACAGAAGACTATAGACTTCACATGTTATATATATACATGTATTCCAAGTTCTGATATTGTGCTCATTAGATGATGTTTCCCAGGTTTTGGTGTTTGACAGATGGGTTTCTTTAAACATTAGGAACTGTGTCCATCATAGTGTTGGACAAATTTACTCAGTTAAAAGGAGCTCTGTGATGGGCATTCTCTCAAGGAAAATGTGACAAAATTTCTGTCTTCATAGAAACATTTTGAGTTCAGTGACGCACCACTTGTTATAAAACATTCAATAAACTCTACAGAAAATGAATTAGACCAATAGAGACTGGGACTTCCAGCAGTCAGTGTCTGAATGGGGCAATACTTGCATAAGCTGGTAGAACATTCAAAAGTCTGACGACTGCTCTGAGAGTTGTTTGGTGTCTAGGCATCATTGAGATTTTCAAATATGAATAGATCCTGTTGTTTGATTTCTAAACTCAAGTCTGTATCACTGAAAATTAGTCTGGGAGAGCTTATAACAGCATGTCAGCAAGTATGGTAGAAGAGATGAAGTTTTCAGATACCATTCTGTGATGTGAATGCACATCTCCAGTGAACACCTTAACCAACATTGAAGGTGAGACTTTTTCAACCTTCCCTGTTTAAATCCTTCCACTTTGCAAGAGTAACTAAAATACATGAACTTTGTAGGTGCATGCACAATAGATTATAGAATTACTATCTTCTGACCATACCTTCAATAGATTTCTAATTAGAGAAGCAAAACAAAAATGTTTTCAGCAACAGAATCTGAGTGACAATAAACTACAGACCCACGTTATAACTAGTGTGTTGGGAAGCAAGAGATCAGGTTTTGAAAGTTTGCTGCAAATCTGGGAGGAGAAGACTGGCTCTCACACTTGCCAAGTGAGTACCCCAACTACCACGATAGAAATTCTATGTAACAGATAACAGGCAATTCTCTGTCAGAAGTTCAATATTCAGTGACCTTTCACTTACTGCCTAATCTTCCTGTGTGTGAATACACAACGAAATTCATAGAACATAAGTGTGCACTTTATCTCTCACCTGCTTAAGCCCACAGGATAGACATGTACTGCCTTGGCACAGCGGCAGCAAAAACTTGGCCCTGACTGTTTTAGGCATGTGCCAGGCAAGCAGACAGCAAAGAGGTGACACACAGATGCTGGAAGTTCCCTAAAACATCAGGGATGTCTTTAAACCCTTTATGGGTTTTAGTTTTAGATTAGGTGAAAGGGATTTTCTATGATCAAAGCAAACTACACATGAGACTGAGCTAGCAGGATCTTTACAGAGGAAAGTGGTGTGGATAAATATGCTGATGATTGCAGCAATGCTGCCTATAAAATTCATAAACTATTCAAGAAGTGACCTGACCCATCCCTGTGTTGGGTGAAGTGACTGTGTAAGAGCTTGGTTGGTTGGTAAGGGCTGTTGGAATCACTGAGAGGCAGTTTTACAACTGCAGGCTATGACTGGGCCTACGGGAACACTGTGGGAACATTTATCCAACTCATGCACAACAGGCAACAGAAAGAACCTTTTACTGAGCACAAAGTTTATTTTAACACATATAACAAATTCATCCATGAAGTACCTCAATTCAAAATTCAAGGATTCCCTTTCAGGATCAAACAGAGTTTTTCTGGGAGTTAAATTACTTATTTCCTTTACAGCACCATAGCTGTATTTTACTGTGAAAACTCTGGCTCTTCCCCTCCATTCCAAATTACTCAGTGAATTTGATTAGACAGCATGATAAATACATCAGTCTTTTCATATCAAAATCTTCAATCTCAATATTTTAACACAAACTTATATATGCTAGGGACCAAACCTGGGCTGGATATTTTTTTATTTTGACACTTTTAGGCAAATGAGAGGTGTATGAAAAAAGGAATTAGTGTAGGCTCAGATGTACTGCAGGGACAAAAAGGCATAAAAAGGGAAAGAAGCATGCTAGCATGCTATGGCTAGCACCTTCCCCATTGTATCAGCCTGGTGTAATGCTTGTTGCATTTGTTCTCCCTTTCATCTCTTGCTTTCACTGTGATATTCCATCACTTTTCTCTTTGTTCTAATAAGGTTCCCCATATGTTGCCATGAATCACTGTGATGTAAATTACACAGTCCTGTTGAGATCCACAATGCTTGTTCAACTTAGAAAGTGGCACACCTGGGGTGAATTTCCAAAATTCTACTAAAAATTGAAGCCTGCTAATGACAATTGTGAGCAAGCTGGATTGACTTTAGGAGGAGGATGTTTTCTGATTCAGGTGCCAAGCTGTTTAATGAAATAAAAAACCCAAAATCACAAGGGTGGAAAAGGATAGTAAGAAATCTGGCAGTGGTGGGAGAGGCTAAGAGAAGGCATACAAGTGATGTGGGTCTGCTTCTGCCATACAGTGCTCAAGCCCAGAGTCTTAAAATTCTGCCAAAATCTATAGGCATGCCTATATCTTCTGTTGTGTGAATCCGAGAGAACTGGGACAGTCACTGATTTCATGTTGAAAGGCCTAAATTTTCCCCCCTGGAGACAGCTGTGGGGAAACTGTTCATTTCTGTGTTGTGGCTGCTTTAGTTCCCCCCAGGGCAGCAAACAGGACACACAGTGGCACCACTCAGTGTCACAGCAGCAGTGAATGCCCCTGAGGTGGGCAAACCTGCACTCAGCACTGAGAGCTGCTGGGGGTACAAACCTCACTCCTGGACACAGCTCTTCTGGTGGTCTCCAAAATGGGAGTATCCTATTTCTCTTAGGGCTTGAGCTCCCTTTTCTCTTTCCTCCTTGCTTTTACCATCCACTGCCACCACTTCACTTTTGCCCTTTGACCACTATAAATCAGAGTGTCCCTGACACTGGCAATGGAGTGGGAGCAGTGACAGCAATGACCTAAGCTTTGCACACAGTGCTTTGCTTGCAGTGCCATTGCACCAGTCCTGTTTCTGCTTTCCTCTGGCTCAGACTATAGCTGCGCTCTGAAAAAAACCCTTATTAGTAAAAATTCAGTGAGAAGTGGTTTTTCTTACCCCACATAAAATTCAACTGCTCTGTGTTTCATGATAATTTTAAATTCCAGCTGACTCAAACATGTTTTGTAGACCTTTCCTTCCGTGGGAAAACTTCGTGTCAGCTCAGGCTTAGTGCAGATGTGCAGGACTTGCCTCTCTTACCTTTGTGTAATGCATTGGTGCTAGAGGGAGACTGATGGCAGCTGACAGGCTGAGGGATGGGTGCTGCTGCACCCATTTTTATTTCCATTTTATTATCTGCAAGCCTATTCTGGGACAGGGGCAAAGGTGGTTTGCTTGGGACTCTCATAACACGCTCTCTTTCTCTCTGCTTTCCAGAAGGAAGAAATGCAATGGCTCCCTTTTCTTTGAATACTGTAAGAATGTATCCATAAATACAAGAGCTAATTCCAAGAAATACAAATATAAGTATTTCAAATCAGAGAATCATATTTTAAACTGAAATTCATTTAAGTTTTAAAATATGAGACCTAAATATATTTAAAATATCACTTAACTATGCAGCTGCTGTATTGATGTACCTTACTAAAGGGAGACAGGGTTACAAAATTTTGTTGCTTGCAATGTCTTCTGACCCTGGGAAGACTCTTCTTCCCCTTAAATGCTGTCATCACCCAGGATTCTCAGGGAAAAGTATCTCACATATCTGGAAAGTCAGCTGGAATTTGCTGTTGCAATTTTTCATGAGAAATTTCTTGTGACATGCACTTCATGGAAAATCAAAACTCACATCTACTTTTGTCAGTGAGACGAGGATGAAACTGGCTGAAAAATGAAAATATTCCATCAAAAGTCTTTCAGGCCTGCATTTAAAGCCAAGGATGTTTTAAGAGAAAGGAAAATATATCCATTTTTTTAATGTTTTAAACCCTTTTTTTTCCATCAAAACCAATGTTTTTAAATTGGTTTTGTATATCAATTCTAAACACAAAGCTATTGACCATTGAGAAAAACGGTATAATATTGCAGGCAGTAAAGGAACAATTTTGATAAAGAAATAAATTGTGGTTGTTTAATAAGACCCGTCTTATTGATACTTGTGTGTGTTCATTTTTCTTATAATTTCAAATGAATGCAAACAAATTACTTTTTTTTTTTTTTTGGTAGGTTCTTAGGACTTCTACAAGACACTAGAATTTAGAACAAACACAAATTAAAATGCATGGAGAAATGTGAATATGTGTTATTACATTATTCAATGCCATAGAACTCCAAGAAAAACATTGAAGGAAACAATTAAAGTTGATTTGTCAATATGGGAATGAAACCTTAGTATCTCATTACTAAATTCACTACATCTATCAGATTATTGCTCAGATTAATTGTCAGAAGACAACGGCCTCCTCTATATGCCCAGCATCCCATGAAGTATTTAAACATGTAATTATATTAATTACATTGTTACACATCTGTGTATGAACTGCTTTAACAGGAAAGAATTCCCTAGTAATTAACTGTGCTTAAACTCTTATTATTGTCTCTCAAGTTTCGACAATATTGATTTTTAGGTAAGTTGTTTTGTGATCCAGCTCTACTCGTATGCCTGTAAAAGAAAAGAAAAATTCTTTCCCAAAAAACTGCACCCATTCTACATACCAACAAGAATTGTACCCTAAGAGATCTCAAGGTATGTCACAAATTTCAGTCATGATTCAGGCATGCATCGTATCTGGGATCCTCGCTGTGAACAGGCAGTTGTACATGTTACGGGACTTCTGGAGTTCAGACCTACTTGTCTAGAAACCAAGATGATGTAAAATTAAAGGGGAAATCAGCAGAGGAACCATGTTTGCAAGAGAATATTTCTGGTTTGTGTATTTCTAAAGAAGGTCTTCACTGAAGCTCACCCAAACTCTGACTCCAGGGTTGCCCGTAGCCTATCTCTTGTCACAGTGAGAACCTTGCTGGTAGCAAAGTGGTGTAACCTGAAGCTTCATAACGAGGACACGGAGGCTCATCTCTTCCTTTCTAACCTTGTTAGCTACAATTTAGTGATTCTAAAGATGAAGTATGAACCAATCACCACAAAAGCATTCGAGTATTCCCCCAGAAGTAATAGACAAACTAAAACCAAACCAGTAAAAAAGGGTTGCATGAAAAAACTTGCAGAGATAAACTGGCTTTTATTTCATGTATTAGAAGAAAAGTTATCTATGATTCAGTTATTACAGTGCATCTCACATGAGATCACGAGGTAAGGCTGGACTGCCCTAGGTAATTACCTAAGACTTAGGTCTAACTTTCAGGAGTTTACATTACGGCAAATGGCTCTGTCCTTCCTGTTCAGAATTGCCGGCCCCAGATGGGAATTCTGCCCTTTGTTTCTGCAGGGCAAAGATTTGCTACACGCAATTCAAACTAATGCCGTTACACTGTACTTTACACTTTACACGCACACAGCGCAGCCCAGCTGTGGGCCAGAGACAAAAGTGTCCAGTAAGGGCAGGGTCCTGCCAGCACAGCTGGGGGCACGGCTGGGGCACAGCTGGGGGCACGGCTGGGACATGGCTGGGCTGGGGCACAGCTGGGGGCACGGCTGGGACATGGCTGGGGCACAGCTGGGGGCACGGTTTGGGCACAGCCAGGGGCACGGTTAGGGCACAGCTGGGGGCACGGCTGGGGCACGGCTGGGGTACAGCAGGGACACGGCTGGGGGCACGGCTGGGGCACGGCTGTGCCGCCCGCCCGGCGTGCCCGGACTCTGCTCTAACCGCTGTGCTCTGGAAGCCCATCCCGTCCTTTCCCGATCATTCCAAGGAGTCCCGCTGGAGAGCAGCGCCCGGCATGGCTGGGCAGTGAATCCTGCGGGGGATAGCACCGCGTAAGGGCGGCGAAAGGAGCGGAGCAAGGTGGTGCCCCCCGAGGGGGAAGATGCGCTGGGCTCTGCCGGGTCAGCCCCTCAAGCAGCGCCCGTCCCCNCTCTGGGACTGGAAGCAGGATCCGCGCCCCTGGAATTGCTATGCCAGCTGAACTCTCCCGGGCCGTGGGAATGCACGCCATCTCCGACCTGCACTCCTCCCTCCCCCTGCGGCTCCTCAACAAGGGGCCCGAGTACCTCCGCAGGCAGCTGGAGGCCGGCAAGCCGGGCAGGAAAAGCGCCGTGGAGAGACTGGCCGCCGATAAGGCCAAGTACGTGAAGAGCCAGCAGGTGATCAGCACCAGGCAGGATCCCGTCATCGCGCTCAGCTCGGCCTCGGAGAGCGGCAGCGAGAGCTGCTCCGTGGAGAGCCGAGCAGCGAGCGCGGAGCCGGGCAGGGGGCCGGGCGCGAAGCCCCTGGAGCGGGGCAGGGCGCTGAGCTCCTGCCGGGCGCCCCTGCAGCACGGCCCCCCCATCGCCAGGCGCAGCACCAGGAGGCAGATGCGGCCGGATTCCCTGGTGATCTACCGCCAGAAATGTGAGCTGGGGAGAGGTCAGAGCCAGGACAGCTCACGAGGGAACTTGGTGAGGAGGATCTTCCATGGGTCCATAAAGGAGAAGCAGTTGGCTTCCCCTGAGTTGCCCAGAGTCATGGAGGACGTCGCAGCCACCGAGAGCAGCGAGCGTCTCTCGGCAAAGGATGGTGACCGTGAGCCAAGCGACCATGGAGCGGTGCAGACCATCCCTGTGGGCACTGAAGGGCCAGGGGTGTGTACGGAAGAGCGTGAGAGACCCTCAAAACTGAGTACACCTCCTGAAGAGGTCAAGGAGGTGAAGAGGAGAGGTCTCCATCGCTCCCAGTCGGACATCAGCTCTCGCTACTCCAAGTCCTTCGCTGACTTTGAAACATTTTTCAAGTACTGTGGCCTGGAGCAGGAGGTCATTGAGGATCTCGGGAGAGAGAACTTCTCGGTGGTGTCTGACAATGTCTCCTTCAAGATCCGCAGCATCAGCGTGGCGACTTCGGAGAGCGAGTTCACGAGGCACAGCGGGGACGAGGGGCTGCTGGAGGACGAGCTCACGGAGCAGGTGCCCAGCAGCACCTCGGTGATCGAGCGCAACGCCCGCATCATCAAATGGCTGTACACGTGTAAGAAAGCCACGGAGACCAGCCAGGCGATCCGGGAACTGGCGTGATGGCCTCGTTCAGCACGCTTTGGAGCCTGCTGAACTCCAGGTGTGTGCAAAGCCTCGCCCTGGCAGTTTGTGTTTCTCTTTCCTTTTTAGTGAGCAGTTGACTTCGCATGGTTTATGTTAGTCTTTTCAGGTGTTTTGTTTACCACATTTCCAAGTATAACTTTTTTGCAAGGCAGAAACCTGTGTTATTACAAAACCCAAAATACAAACAAGTAAATGCTTGCAGCTTGCCAGGTTTAGGTCAGACCCCCCACAGGAAATTAAAGAGTCAGTGTCTGTGAAGGATGCCTGCACTTCGCAGATTCCTGCTTTGCAAATATCTTAGTCTTCCAATTTCTGCTATATTAAATGCTAGGGAAAAAAACTTAGAGAAGTATTCAACCTTTAGTTACAGTTATTTGGATAACAGACTGAACAATCCACTACTAATTAAGAGTACACTGTATTTATATTGCACTGCTGAACTATTACTCATCAGGAGAGCACTGTAGTTATACTACACTGCTACAATTTTCCCCTCTTTACTTTCCTTCACTCTCTCCTTCCCCTTACACATAGGCACCCCCAAGTATCAGGAAAGCAAAACTGAATCAATACCTTGATAGCAATCTTACTTCCTCCATGGCTTTCTGTTGGGACTATGGAAGTTTGTTCAGGTGACCTCAGAGCATTTCACAGATCTGCGTTTTCCTCTGCAGTGGGTTTTGCTCTGTGGTTTGGTGCTGGTAGTTAGGAATGGGTTGTGCGGTTTGTCAGAGGGGTTCTCCACTGTTTTGAGCTAAAGATAATTAACACAAAAGTGTGGATCAAGAAAACAATTACTTGGCAGACAGAAGCAGAACAAGTTTAGCTCTGGTAAAAGCCAATGTCCTGGGTTTAATAAAAGCGGTGTTTATTTTGTGTATGATCTCCTGAAAAAGAACGACACTCATGGAGCCTGTGGTGTTGATAACCTGTAAGAGTTTTTCTCCTTCCAGTACATAAAGCCTCTAGGATAACTACCACAGCTTACTGTGAGGTATTTAAATTTTGCATTGATATGAAGGATTACCTGTATATTTTCTGACAGTTTGTATTTGGTGCGTGAGAAGAAGATAATTTAGTGTAGATACAGCTGTTGATAGAGAATGTGGATCTTATGAATGTGGAGAATTGCGGTGCTTGAGCCTCATTCCTGTGTGGATGTGAGGTCACTCTAAATTCCTTTAATCCATAAAAGGCAAAAATCAATTTATTTGAAACTGGTTTTAATGATGTGGAATTTGGTTCACCTTTGGAATCAGAATTTTTCTCAAAAGTCTGTTTTCTTCCTGCAAGAGGAGGAAGACGGGGAGAGAGCCATTTTACAAAAACTTTTCAAGGCTGTGCTGATAAGAATGTTCTCAGGTAGCCGGCTGGCAGCTTAAAAGAAGTGTTGTTATGTAACAAATCCTTTCTCAAATAATCTTAGAGAGAAGAAAGGGCTCTCCTGAACTAATCATTTCTCTGTGCTCATCCTTCTGTCATAAAAGGCCATGAGATACACAAAACAAAATGAGGAAGGTGGTGGTTTTGTGAAGATCCTTGCAGCTGCCAGCCTTGCTAAACAAGAGGATGGGAGGCAGATTCCAGCAAGCATGAACCACACAAGAAAAACAACCAAAGAAAAGCCTGTTTGCTCCTAAATGCCCGTGATGGGGGTAGGGTCCAGGTGATCATCACAGCTGCAGAGGGAGCAGCTGGTCCTTTCCCCATGCATTTGCAGGGTGCTAAGCCTGTGCAGTGCTGCAGCTGGGGCTGCAGATGCTGGGGAGCACCCTGGGGAGCACACAGTCTGCAGAGGAGGTGCTCCACCAGGGCAAATGCAGGGCAGAGCGTGGGAAGCACCAGGAGTGAACCAGTGTAACTTCACATGGGCTTGGTCAATGGATTTTTACTTTTACTATGGAAGATAAAGTGGTAGTACACAGCCTAACAAGGTGGTGAAAAGATCTCCAGAAAACAAACAGCAAGATTATTCAAGTTATCTTCATTCTGCAATAACTTTAATACCTAGAATAAAGGAGCACTTAACTCTGGTAACAATTTCCTTTGGCACCAAAATTTTTGACAGCCTAGGAAAGACTAGTACAGAGGGTCCTTATTTACAAACCTAATTTTAAGAGTACTAGGGCTGACTCTCAACTGTTTGATCTCAGCTGTCAGGTAGTTTCTGAAAACTGAGAACATACTTATCATTTAGGCCACAGAAGTGGGAAGATCAGAAAGGTCAGCTAAAAATACCTGAACACATCACCCAGAATAAAGGAATGACAAACGTCATCAGGAGTTAAATATGTTAGATATACATTTACTGGACAGAATTTAAGGAGAGAGTTGTAATCATCATGTGATTGCAAGATGAGTCTCACAGTTCTGGTCTAAATTTTCATTCAGTTCTATACTTTCTCTGACAATACAGCATCAAGTCAGATATCTATATGTTTTCACAGTATCCAAGTATTTGGCTCTGTTTTGTTTGCTTATTAAAGGGCATTGGACTCCTGTTCTCTGCTGGGGAGCAATGTACTCCTCCTGGTGTTCCCAGGCACATTCTTAGAAGTTCTTGGTTTTCTACAGAGACTTGAAAATTGTTGCATCTTCTTTGGACAATAAGGCAGAAACCTCATTTCTGAAATCGCAACATTCGTTATGTATAAAACACCTTTCAAGAACTGCAGAGCTTTTATGGGCCAGTGATCATTCCATTCATATTTTATGTTCTCTGTTTAATTTTTCATAAGCTCTCTGGGACTGGTGGAGCACCATGTAAATAAAAGAGCTGTTTGAAGGATCACGTTCTTCAGCATGTTTCATCAGGCAGGTGACTGCAGAGTGTGGGTTGTGAGCTTCAGAAAACTGAGGTCCTTGGCAGGATGGTCATTGCTGTTTCTTGGTAGAAAGCTGCCTGAGTTCACCTCTGCAGTTCAGTTCCTCTCACTGTCAGTTCTGCTTGATTCTAGGAAGAGGGTTCACACTGCATCCTCCTTCCTGAGCTGAATCAAGATTATTCAGCCTCGAGTTTCTCATCTTTCTTAAATGGGTGGGCATTATTCAAGTGGAAATCCCCAGGGAGGGTAATTTACTATGTTGGCAGTAGCCATAGGCAGCTGAATAAAAGCTTTAGAGTATCACCTTATGCTTGTCTAATGTGATAAATAACAAATGACATTCTATTTCTTCTTTCTTCAGAATTATTGACTTGGAAGTTGAACAAAACCAGACACAGGAAGAAACTGTTCCCTCATCTGGCTTATGTGTACTTTGTCCAAGTTTAGTATTTTGTTATTGCTTCCTACCTTCACCCCCATCCCCTGGAAACCTCACTCTTGTCAATCCCAAGGGCGTCCAAGACTGCAATGAAAAGTGGAGATTGTGAACTGTGCCCCAGCGAGACAGCAGGAATCACAAGCCCCTGGAAAAGCAAAGCGTGGCTGCAGCTGCCATCCACAGTAAAGCTCAGCATCAGCTCACTGCCTCGGGATGTCATTCCAGGCTGTGACAGAAGGTCTGTTTTGTGCACACATCTCTTTCCAGCAGTCATGGATGGGGGGAGAAAGTGGGAATGAAGTGGCAATGACCTCTGAGTCAGGTGTTCCCTTGCAGACAGACTCCACCTGGATGTTCAAAGGTCCTGACAACATTCACCATCATTGGCTTGGCAATGCATACTTTGCATGCATATAGTTTATTCTTGCCAGTTTCTCACACAGCTTGCTCAGCCATTGGGAAAGAATAGCACCAAATACTTCAGGAGCATTGTTCCAAGAAACAGGTATTGAGGGAGGTTTTGCATTGTTTCTGCCTTGCAGAACGGTACAGTTTATTTGCAATGTGTGCCTGACTCTGACATGGCAAACATGGCAAGGTTTGGCAGTCGTGGTGTAGCACCTTTAGTTTTTTAGGCAGTGAGTGAGCAGGCTCTCACAGAGTGGCATTAGGAGCTGTGCCAGGCAGTGTGAAGCCTTTCAAGCCACACTTCCTGGTGTGGCTCTGCAGCAGGGCTGTGCCAGGCGGCATCGCTGCGCTGCAAGGCGGGAAGGCATGTTAGGGCACAGCCAGGGAATGTCCCCATGGCACCCAGTGTCACAACACCTCACTCAGTATAGTCAGTAAAGTGCTCCATTTGGGCTGCCTGAGCTAAACATGTTCTAAACGGTGATAGTTGGATCATTAATGTAGTGAATGAGCCTCTGCAGTAACTCATGGAATTTGCTGCCTCAGACAGCCCAATCTGTCATTGCTTGCTAGAAAATCAAAGCACTTCTATGTGGACATTACAGACCATAAAACAATGCAAAAAAAAGCCACTTTCCCTTTCATTTTCAGTGATACCCATCTGTGGAAGCTGCCTGACTGGCATAATGTTGGCTACAGCTGTTGGTCCTGCAGAGGTTAAAGTTTACTTTGTGTGACCATGGTTGTGGAAGAGTTGCCCTTGAAGAGCTCATCGAGATCAGCTAAATACCATCTGAGCTGCACTTCCATGGGTTTTAAATGTGCTTGTCAGTCCTTGGATGGTTAGTTCTCAATTGCAGCATCAGTTTGCAATGTCTTCTGTTTCTACTCTTAGGTACTAATGCATATGTCTGAAGTTCTTAAGATAACTAGGTAACAATTCCAGATAAAATAATTGTTGAACCCACTTTTCAACTGGGAGAAAATGGAATAGGTTGTGTGAGCTCCTTCAAACTTAGAGAGAAGGTAGCATATGTGGATATTTTCCTACAAAATGAAATCTCTGTATATATTTGTTACATTATTATAAAAGGATGATTCTTAGAAAACTTCAAGATGCTGTTAATATGAAAAGATTTCTACACTGAAGGTGCAGATTTTTAAAGATCGCAGTTTAGGTTTATTAGTCATAATATGATGTATCTGTTCTGTTCATGCTCCCAGCAAGATGCTGTAGCACGTATATATTTGTATATCAGAGCTAAGGAATGCTTTTCTTTGAAAACATGGATGACTGTAGACAGCTCAGAGTGCTGGAAAAAATCTTGTGAGTTATAATCCAGGAGATTATCTGCTGTGCCCTGCCACAGGAGAAATAATTTGTTTTGTTTCCAAGGGAATTCTTTGTTTTACTTTCAAACTTCTATTTGTTGTTTCTCTGCCAGTTGAGCAGCTGTCAAAGTGAAGATGAAAGATGTACTTCTCATGAGTTTTCAATATTAGGAGGGAATATGTTTAATTTGCTTGAAAACACTGAACATCAGCCTTTCTGAAAATCAGTGAGGGTTTTATGGCAGAGATTCGTGAAATCAGATCTGCACCCATTCTGAATACTGTTTTAATCTCTCTTTTTGCCTTTGTGGATAGTTCAGTAGGGTTCAGGTGACTTTCCACACTGATGTGGCAAAATTTCTCTGGCTTTGTTCAAACTCTGTAGGAATCCCAAGCACTCCCATTTATTTCAGAGGTTATGTGGACCTGTCTAAGATCTTTGCCTGATAAGCTATAGATTGCCTTTATTTAATAATACCTTCTGGGGAAGCTAATGATTTACATTTCCTATATGTCAGAACAAAAATAGATGACAGTCGTTCTTTCTCCATACTTTTTGGGAATGGGTAATTCAGTGCTTTTTCCAAATGATGAGAGCTCTGGTGTTCATTCTGCTCCTGTTACAGTTACATGTGAAGGGTTTTCCTTTCTTCTGCTGAGTCTTTCAGGCATATCCGTCAAAACAAGAAGAACTTGCTAATGTTAGCCACTACCTATCTTCTCAAAAAAAAAAAAATTTTTTGTTTGTTTGTTTGTGGGTTTTTTTAACTATTTGATTATAAAAGACATCCTTTGGGACAGGTGGAATTTTCCAGCTGTGGTGTTACACTGTGGAAAAGTGGGCTATTGTAGTTTGAACAGATTTTTAGCAACAGAGTTGGTTTTCCAGTTGTCTGGGGAGCCTAAAATGGTGGCTGATGACAAAGGCTGGTCATAAATGGAATAATTTTGTTTGACTAGAACTATGCAAACAAAATAGTCAAATGGAGTGCAAGTGTGCAGAACCAATGCTGTTTACACCCAAGTGTTTTGTGGTTCTCCAGTGCTGTGACAAGGGGCAATGTCCACAGCTGTGGCATAACAGGAGAAAGGTACAAAGTCTGGGGTTTATGGCCAAGAATATGGAGATAAGGCTGAAAACTTTGCAATATATTGTAAATATTACTGTATAGAAAACTGTAAAAAATACAAGTTTTTCTATATGTATATTACTTTTCTAAGGGGTGTAAGTGTACATGTTTTCTGAAATCGGCCAAGCATTACATTGGTGGGGATTAAGCAGAAACTTTCTTTTGGAGCAGGTTGTCCTGCCATTGCCTCCTGTGAAGTTTCTTGCATTTGCATTTGAATCCTTTGAAATGGAATACTGGTCAGATCTGATACAGATGTTTCACCATGGTTATGCTTATATTCCTGTGAAAAAAAACTTTGTGCTATTTAATGCATACAAATAAAACTACCATTCTGAGGTAGTGTTTGGGTTTTTTTAAAAGTATAATTTTGTTTTGCTCTCTCCTTTAAAGTGCTGTTATTTTAAAGCTGGAATCCCATTAGGGAATTCATTTCTCTGTGAGTCTGATACTTGGCTGTGAACATCTGAAAGTGCAATGCATCCCTGAGCCATGCCCAGACCCCTGGCTGAGAGCTTAGGCACAGCATCTCACAAGGAGGTGACACAATAACTAGTAGCTCTCTGTATCAGTAAATTTGATTTATATGAGGCTAAGGCTGCTTTACAACATTCTAATTTTTTTTTTTCAGAATATGGCTGGAAAGATAGAGTTTATTTCTGAAGGGTGCTATTTTTTTCCAAATTTAGTATTATATTTGATCTTGCTCACTGTCAAAAGCTACGATGTGCTGCAGGCAAAACCATATTCCTCTAAGCCAGTGTCTACAGTAGGAGGGAGGTCGAAGTTCTGCTTGGAAAATATATTATCTCCAGAATCTTATAAACAAACTGTTGTTTGACTGAATTCTTTTCTTAGAAAAAGAAATTAGTATATTATGCTAAATCTCTGTTTATTCATTTTGTGAAGAAAGCAACAAAAATAGTGGTTGCATACAGTGAGCTTGTACCAGAAACCAATGCACTCCAGTTTCATAGTTATCATTTTGGTATGGTCTAATCTGCTCAGACTCAAGTGTTTCACCAGCCAGCATTTGATGGCAACTTGAGGTGGAGCTCAGGTATGTTTGCTGTGCAGACTGGGATCTCCCACAAAACCCCAGGAGCAACTTTATTGCCACTGACATGTAAGGTTTCTCTCAGAAGTCATGGGTGACCTGTATCAGTGCAAGGTATGAAGCAAGTCTGGAAAGGGTGAAATATATGCATCCCCCTTTCTACAGAGGTCAACCTCCCACCGAAAGCCTTTGCTCATCTTGGTGCCTTAGAGAGGACAGAGCCATCATAGTCTGAGAATGACCTTGGACTACAGCTTAGCATTTAGGAACATTGCTCTTAAGTAATTTTTCAGATAACACCTTTATCCCATGTTTTATGAAGTCCAGTGGATTTCTTCCAGAGGTAAGGTTTGGCAAGCCCCTGCTCTCGGATTGTTTAGTACAAGCAACCTTTAGAAGTCCACAGCTTACCCATCCACTGCTTTGCTTCAGATTCGTCTTTGAGTAGTAAATAGGTATTGGAAGAAGAAAAAACATCTTTTCAGGTGTATTGTAGATACTGAGGCATTCTGAACACACAACTGCAACAGTACTTAGTATCTCCAAGAGCTCTTGCCAAATATCAGCCTGTGTCAACAGCAGGCAAATAAGCTAATACAGGACTTGGCTTCACTCTGCAAAGAGATGCCTTCAAATTTTGAGGATATTTTGTGATTGGGCTGTGTTTATCCTGGCTTTATCCTGTGGTACTGAGGGGGACTGTGTCAATTCACTTCTACAACATTATACAGAGAGAGCTGCCCCATCCCTGGAAATAAAATGGGCTTAGAAAGGACTACTCAGCTGATTTGCAGGCAATGATGTAACAGCGGTTTGTCAAGATTTCCATGACAAAAGGTGTTGAGAATTTTTGTCAATTATACTTGCCAATAAAATTTGTGATGTAGTAGAAAATCAAACAGTGTCATAGAAAAAAAAAGCCTCCAAATTGAAGTCAGCTACACATATCCATTTCCAGGAATCAATCTAGTTACTGAAAGAAAGGGAAATTCTGTAAAATTAGCTTACACATTTGTACTGGACTTGAGTTGCCTCAGCAGTTACAATTAAAATATCTGAGAGGTGTGATTGTCTGGGTTTCAAAGTTTGCCTCAATCATCAATAGCTCAACAGTAGTACCAATTTTTATGTTTTTTTCATAGGCGGTAGCAGGAACCAGAGGGTAGCAGTCATCAACACAAAACCACGTGATTATTGATTGATTATTGATCAGTGTTAGAGCCCTGAAGCAACAAGCACTCTGCAAATGTAAAGCCACACACAAAGAGGCAGGCATGGCTGAGCATGCAAAGGGAGTGCTGCTCCTGTTCCTTCCTTTTGGCCCAACCTCTTCTTGCATCACTGCTTTTCTCTTTGGTGACCAGGAAGTCTTACCCACTTCCACAGTTACTCATCAGTCTGAGTTGCTCATCATACGCCCTCTCTGACAGTCCCTTTCCATGTTTACATTTCCAATGAACTCATTCATGAGCCAGTCATTACACATGGCACTGTTCTATTTATCCTCATTCTTGTAATCTTTTTTCTCCTGTATAATGCTTTCTAGCTAGGTTTTACACCCTTCTGCTCAATCTTTCTGTTTCTGCCCTAAGGAAACCAAGAACTAGTCATGCAAAAAGTCAAGAAATGAATATGTTGTGTAGTTAAGCAGAAGCTTACAAGATCAGAGACCAACTCTCTAGTCTTGTTTCATCCATATAGCTCTTCCTGCATAGTTTAGCATATATTTTTTCATTGTTTTCTTCTTTGATACCTGTTTGTAACATCATCTTTGGCTTGATTTATGTCTTCTAAAGGGCAAGTTTTTCAGAGCTGTGGTGACACTTCATCCTCAAAGAGCTGTGAGCACAGCTACTGCAAAATCAAATCACAAGTCTTTTCACGGTGTCGTACAGTTTAAATCTTCTACGAAGTTTGCTGGGGCCAAATGAGAACATTAGGACACTGAAAGCCAATTGGGTAAGCTTTACAGTAGCAGGACTGGAAAAGAAAGGCTGAAGTAGTTCTGTGTGGAACCCAGGACAGCAAGGTATCTCTTGAGCTTGTTGGAAAGACACAGTTCACCACTCATTTCTTGGGAACACTTCTTCACTCAACATTTATTTCCTGCACAAAAGTAAATTTAAGAAGAACTTCATCACAATGCAACCAACATCAAACAGAGATGCAGTCTGTTGGGTTCACTTGCAAACAAAATCTGAGGTGACTCTCTAGGCATCTGTTGGGTTTAAGAGGAGCATCTGCAGAGCTGGCTACATCTGCTCTGACAACAATGACAATAAGATTCCATCCTAAAAAAGGATTAAATTCCTTTGTGTCATTTACTATAAAGAGGCTGAAAATTGTGTAACATCTGAGAATCGGCCTTCAGTGTAACATTCTGAAACAGACTGATTGTCTGGAACCTCCAATTTTCCTAAGTTTTCATTTTTTTAGATTGTATCATTTTATTACTCTAAAGCTGGTGGAAAGACCATCTTATTCCTGCATTGAGACAATCATAGATCATCTTATATTGCTCTAAAACAATTGCAGAAACAAAGCGATAGGATGGTAAGAGGACTTCTCTGCCCACAGATCATAGAATGATAGAATATGCTGAGTTGGAAGGGACTCACAAAGATCATCAAATCCCACTCCTGGCCCTGCACACGACAATCCCAAGAATCACACCTTGTGTCTGAGAGTCTTATCATGTACTGTCCAAGAGGACAATTTTCTTCATGACCACGTTGTCTAAAACCCCCATTTACCTATGCTTGATCTCAAACTGTCACAAATAAATTCCCCCACTCTTCGAATATTTACAGCATAAATCAGTGGGGTTTCTATTATGTTAGCATCTTGCTTTACCTGAGAACTGAGACCAGTATTGACAACAGTCCTCATGTGTAAAATGTTTGTACAAAAGCAGGAGTGCATAAAAAATCTTAAGTCTGCTAATTACATCACACTACATAAAATAATCTGTAAGATTTTTTATGGTAAAAATGAATATGATGCAGTAAAAAATCATGCCCTGAAAAATGCAGGGAAACAAGGAACTAATTCACAGGAATGTTTAACTCCTGAAGTTACATTATTATATTTTTGTCTTTCTTCAGAGTACCCTAAGAAAGGCATTTACAGCCTATCTAATGGTTCAGCAGAGCTGACAAGATCTAGGAAGATTACAGTAAATTGAAAAAGAGATGTTTCATCACATCTGAGAATAGAACTCAGATTCTTCCAGCAGTTGGGAGGCACAGAAAACTGTTGTTTTAATTAGAAGTATGGATTTAAATGTTTTTGTCTTACTTTAACTGTAAAATAAAATTGATTCAAAAATATTGCAAATGTTCGTGTGCTCAATTGTCCTTCAGTAGTCCTCCCTCTGCTTAGAGTCAGCTTGCCACAGGGCTCAGCTGAACAGAAACAGCTGAACAGAAGCTGAAACCCTCGTTTAGCTGAGGTGTGGCCATGGGATGTGGAGCAGGTTACCCTCCCCAGCTGCAGACCCAGCCTCCAGGGTGTGCTGAGCAGAGCCTGGCCCCTGCCAGCCCTGCTTTAGCACTGCTGCACTTTGGGCTTCTTCTCAAGTCTTTGTCCACCCGGCAGGAGCTGATGGAGGAACTGCTGGGAAGGAGGCCTGCTAGGATGAAACGTGATTGACCTGGGCTCTAAAAGTGCTTGCCAGGAATCATCGTCTCAACTATAGCTGTTCCAGCTTCAGGGCCCTTGCCTACTGTGTGAATAGAATAGGTACCAGTAAGTTAAAGGAAGAGAACAAGGTTTCTTTTCATCTAAATGAATGTTTTACCACTTCAAAACATTTTATAGTTGTCTCTCTAAATAGATCACAATACATATTTCCAGTTTAAGCCCAGTCTGAGATTAGTTTGCTCATTCCTAAATTAAAACAAGTACTGACCAAGGACTCTTGTATTTGTTCTCTGTTGATTTTACTCAAAATTCTTCTACAGAGATATCTTTTCAAGGTTCATATAGGTACATTTCTTTTGAAATAAAAACTTTTCATAGTTCTATAAACACGGTTATGATCCAGATCAAAACCATCCAAACATTTAGGGTTGTTGAGGTACTGAATGTGAACAAGAAGCAGAAGGACACCAATTTTACACTTTACATTTTTCTACAAGCCTGGTTTTCATCCAGACCCACAGCTCAGTGGAGGAGGCAGGAATGTCACGAGGATGTGACATTGGTATGTAGCGTGTCTGGTCATGGGTAGGTGCCATGTTTTGTTGTAGATGTATACCTGTAGCATGATAACTTCTGGGAATGACTGCAGAGCATAAACATTGCCCAGTACAAGTATTTCCACTATCAAGAACCCTCTGATGTCCATCTCCTGCAGCCTTCCCAGCCTTACCTACTGCTTCTATTTGTTGTGACAAACCTCAAAGATATATCTGATGTTTTCTGCACAGTCAGGATCACACCTTTGCCACTGTGATCAAGGATGAAATGTAAAGCAAAGACAAGAAATTCCCTCCAAATAGGAAGTAAATGTGAAATCAAATGGGATGGTGCAATGGAAACACAAAATAGTTGATCATAAACTGATGTGTTTCATACAAAGAATTGTGCCACATAGCAATAAATCCATCAAAAGTATGAGAAAAGCCAGTGTAGCTAAAAAAGGAGTTGAAAGTGAAATCATTTCACGGAGGAACATAAGAACATTCTTACAACATGAGAAATAAGGTTAACTAGAAAGCTCACAGACTGTAGAAAGAAAATGTAGCTGTGATGATAGCATTTTCCATTGAGTGGAGGAGGCAAGAAAAATTCATCAGGAAAAAAAGTGACAGATATCTCAACTATTTTACTTCCTTATTAAAAATTGGGTTGGATTCTAAGTTGGTAAACTTCTAAGGTAAAAGTAAGCTGATGTGAGAATCATTTTAAAGAAGTCATAAATTTTGGTTTATAAAATGTTCTGCTTTTCCAGCTTAAGGTTCTCACTGTATTTAATTGAGTAATAATCAATTATTTGTAGTAGTTACAGCTAGAATGAACCATAATGATACTGCAGCCAAGAAGAAGAGGTGCTCAGGTACTGGGTCATAGCTTGAGCTGTTTGAAACGGTGTAATATTTCAAAAGAACTCAGAACCTTTCCAAATCATAATTCTCTTTATCAGAAGTATCTCGGAGCCAGTTTTGCAAACAGATGCTGGTACTGAGGGTTCAGCCATATGAGTCAGCTCTGGCAGCCAAACCTGCCAGCACTTGTCCTGTGAGCTGCCGTGACTGTCCAGGTGTGTGCTCCTGGCCCACTCCAAACGGGAGCTGATGCAGCCTGCAGGTATTTTACAGCTGAGCCTGTGCCTCTGTTCTAAGGCAGGCTAACAAAGTGCCCAGCAGCACAGTACACCTCACCTACCTGCCTACCCAGCAGACCTACTGCAGCCAGTGAGTCACCCTGTCCTCAGGCAGACCTGGAATGAGTCACTTGTAGCTACCTCCAGTTCACTGCTGACTGCTCCAGGGGAATGGTGACTGATTTAGGCTGGACTACTAACCTTTGGTCACTTAAACTTAGACAAGAGCAATCCCACCCTCATCTGGTGTTCATAAGCTGTACCATTGTGAAAGTGTTTGTCTGAAATCATAAAGGCTACTTAAATTTTTAGAGAGGATCTGTCACCTTTCTTTTGTCCTTTATTGAGGTAAAACATTTTGGCCGCTGTTTTGGCCTACCATTTCTGAAAATCCCCAGCCAGGTGTGGCTGGAAGAAGCTTCAGCTTGGTAACCCCCAAATTTGTCAAAACTGAGGTGTCCTGTAAGAAATGCTGCAGAGCCAACAAGGTCATTGGCACAAAGTCCCAACAGCAGCAAAGAACGTCAGGTGCCTCCAGGCTGGGTGGGCTCAGGAAATGTGACACCACAGTGGTACCCTAACATTGAGAGGGAGTGTAAAAGATGCCCTTACTTATCTAGGAATAGGCCAGTTAGTTAAGGATAAACTTCGTGTCTGGCATATTAATTAACTTCTGAGTAGTATGGCTGGCTAGAAGAAGTTCTTTGTTGTCTGTTCCCTTAAATCTGTTTTTTGAAGGCTATTTCAATCTCACAACCAGCAGGTTAAAGTGGTGCCTGCCAACTGAGACATGGTTAAGATTTGGTTGACCCTTATGATACATTGCAACACAAGGCAAATCAAGTGGTGTGCTCCTATTCCAGAAAAGAGCTGTCTTTAGCTAAAAAATGAAGCAGTTGCTGGAAAGGCAGGGGAAACAAAGGCAAGGATTGATACAATGGTCTTTGTTTTATTTTCAGAATGAAAGAGGAAAGAACAGTTTGTCAAAACAATAGCAAAGGTGTTGAAAATCAGTGGAGGAAGGAGATGTGAGTCATTAGTGTACATAAATCTAGATATCGAAATGGTAAGGCAGGTCAAAAAGTTTCCAACAAAAATATTTTCATAATGGAATCTGACTCTAATGGATTTCATGTTTTTCATGGAAGTATTGAATTAATATCCTCCCCCCCCACAAAAAAAAAATAGGCACCAAGAAAATTAGATATCTCTGAAAATGAATATATTTTTGCCAGGAGGAGCAGTCTAGGTCAAAGCAAAACATCACATATATAGTAGAGGAAGCAGTATGCTCAGAGCATCTGCTGTGCTCAGAGCATCTGAGTGTGTATCCAGAAATAAGTTTATTTTGGGTTATGGGTTCTTTTTGGTCCTGAGGAGGATCATGGAAAAGTTGCAGACAATTAATTAGCAAATGTCCAGCAGAACATCTTTTTTTTTGTTTGTTTTTGTTATTATAGGTAAACGTCAAAACTGCTGACAAGAGTTTTAGAGAGCTCTCATTACATTAATGCAAAATTTTGTAGTAACTGGCACACTACTGGGTCTAGGCACTGTTCCCCCTTCATCTTAAAATTTCAAAATATACATATACTTTCTCAAGTCTATAAATATTAAAATTTAGTATTCATTAGTATTCCAGTCAGACAAATATGTTCCAGGCCATTAGAGTGCAATATAAAGAGTCACTACTTTTTCCAGATAAAGGGCAATGCACTGAAAAGGAAGTTTTCATTTGAACTATAAACTTGGATGATATCTTAATATGTGAATGTACAACTACTGAAGCTGTTAATGTGTAACTAATTCAAAGATTCTTTGGAATGGTACCTTGAGTCTCTGCAGTTTTCTCAGTCATGTTACTGTCAGGAACTTGTGATTTGCATGTGCTACAATAAAACATTTTGCATATAACAAATACGGTTGCATCAGAGAGGAAATTAAAGGCAATTTCCCTTCTAGCTATCTTTTTCTTTTTTCTAAAAGTCTATGTGCCCTCTCTAAACGCTGCTTTATCCCTACTATTATGAAAAGCAAGTCTATTGTGAAACACAGTTAAATCATCCAGGAAGTCTTGTAACACCCATTTCAGAATATTTCACAATGATATATTTTTTTTTCTGTGTGGAAAACTGAAGCAAAAAGAAATGAAAATTCCATAAAATTGAGAAAGCACATGCTGATGCCAAAGGAGATTTTTTTTTTATCTTTGAAAGAGAACTATAAAGGAAAAACAAGAGGGAGGGAGGGAGGGAGGGAGGAAGGAAAGAAGGAAGGAAGGAAGGAAGGAAGGAAGGATGGAAGGAAGGAAGGAAGGAAGGAAGGAAGGAAGGAAGGAAGGAAGGAAGGAAGGAAGGAATCATAGGCAATATCAGGCTGAAATAAAAGTGTCCAGGAAATAGAAATCAATAAAATACTTTAAAACAAAGACTATGACCTTTCAGTGGCTCAGCTGTCCTTCCTAAGAAATTAATCTCTTCTTAAAATTTTTCTTATATGCTCTTCATAATCTGTTTAGAAGTAATTATTTTGCACTATACTCCTAAATTTGTCCCCAGCAGTATCCTCCCTTATATCTGGCCCTTTGATTTTTCATTCTGCTCATGAACATAAGGCTGCTTGCAAGGTTGCATGGCACTTCCTGGGACATTCACTGGGTGTACCTGAAAGTCATGCCCTGTGTTTGCCTGAGGTATTGGCTGCTCCTCCCATAAAGGGGCAGAGATTGCATTTGTTTGCAGATGAAATCTATATTATTGATTCCTAGCCATCAAGGTTCAGACAGCTGCTGTTTTCTGAAACCCTAAGGCAAACAATGAATTGCAGCACCCAGGAGATACCAAACAATTTTTCTTGTTTCTGCCATTTCTTTGCACTAGCTTTTATGTCTTTTACCCTGACGTTCTGCTTTGGAGACATGTCTAAGTCGTATTTCATATGAATATGTTTTGTATCCAGAGATTTTTCTTGCTCTTCTAAATGCACCAGTCCTGCAGACTCTAGCAGTCTGTCAAAGGTGATCAAAGAAGGAGCTGAGAGGAGACAGTTTAAAAGGGAATTGCTGATCAAAGGAATGCAAAAAACATTTTGACCAGAGATATGTGATAATATATCCTGGGAAAGTTGATATAGAGGGAATAATGGTCTGATTTATTATTAAAATAAAGGTTTGCAATAATAATAGGTTCTTTAAAAAGACTGTAATATCTGTTATTATTACCTAATAAAAATTAAGCAGTGTCTTTCTGATAGCTTTTCAGGTCCTTTCATTAGCTCTTCAGACCTAAGAGCTCTTTTCTTTTTGATATACATTTAACTCTTTTGCTGAAGTCCCTTGAACGGGTTAGTTTTGAAAATACAATATAGGACTAAATGGATTGGTATTTATATTTTATTGGCTTGTTAAAACCAAGCATGTTCTGAGGAAGAAAAATTGACAAGCTGGCAAAGATTAAAAGCTGTGAAGGGCAAAACGTGTAACTGGGACAAGTTTCAGTATTTGTGTGAATCCATCAGGAAGCCACCTGCTTTGCACCAGGCTTGTGGTGTGGGAAATGCACCCACACAGATCAGAATCCACCCAAAGCTGTAGGATGGTGCTCTCTGCACCAGCACAGGGTTGCTTTCAAACCCTGCATTCCCAAGTGCTTGACAAGGCACAAACACAAACCAATAATATATTTGCAACAAATGCAGTTCACATTCTAGGAGATGTCAAGAAATGTCTGACAGCTACAGTAACGACAACAAATGCAAGTCAAAACAAAGCCAACATTTTCAAAATACTGCTAATATCTTAATCTATACTTGGCAATTAAATTACTCAATCACAGATCATATTAAGACACTAACAGTTGTGAAATTTCTGTAATTCTGAAAGAAAGGAGGCCCCGTTTTGTTGCTTGAACACAATGTAGAACCAAGCTTTTCCTAGGAACACAGCAACTGGTTCAGAAAGGCCAACTTCAGGCATGCCTGAGAACCCAGTTCTGCAGAAACGCCACATGAGGACCTACCCCTTATTGGCAATGTGTCTCCTGCAGGTGTAAACCAAAATTTTGAGAATTTTGTTTTGGATTCCTGGATATAAACACAGTATTTTAAAATAACATGCACTGGGTATTGAGATTTCAGTGTAGACGCTCACTGTTCTTTCAATACTTTGATATCAGCAGTACTGGAGGGAAAGTACCACCAAATGATTGTATGGATTTAAATCTAGCTTTAAAAAAAGTCAGTAAGACCACAGTTCACAATGACAAAGCCTTTCAGTCTCTTTTTTGATAAATATTCATGATTCTAAAAAGCAGATGTACACAACAGTATTACAAAATAGATCAACATTTCTTTTATTGCTTTTTATTTTGGAGGAGAGGGTTGGTAAACTTGCATCACTCATCCAATTGCTGATCTATTAACCAATAAAGTTAGTAACATTTAAAAATACAACGACCTGAAATGTAAAACAGAGCTGTGTATGGACCCTTGTCTTCTCCAGAATTAGAAATACTGTTTACTTTTTGGAGAGCAGTATGAATGAATAGATGAATGAGGAAAAAGAAAGGCAGACAGAAATAATCTGAAAACATGACTAATGTTCTAAACCATTAAATGAAGATTTTATCATTTTATCATATATATTTCCATTCAGTTGCATGAGTCACTCATTAGGACCAATTTCTCTTCAGAATTCTTCAGTGTCTTTCCTAAGAGAGTTTCACCACTGTGAAAGAAGAACCAACACACCAGTTACAAAATAGTGGATTTTCCCTAATATAATCTGGTTAGCAATGAAAATGAATATCATAACAGGCATTTCTGAAGTCTGCAAACATTAATGGTTTAATAATCATTGCAATATATAGCCATTTGCATGTGTGTTTACATAATAGAAGCACCAAAGCCTGCTGAACTGGAAGTGGATCAAAGTCATATTCCCAATTGGGCAGGAAGCCAAGAGAAAGGCTGAGTTGATAAACTCTTTACAGTGTTTATATACCCCTTAAATGCTAACTAATCATGGGATTGTTGGTATGAAATACATGGGCAAAAAAGGAATTGAAGCTTTTATCTTAGAACAATCAAAAAATAAAATTTTCATCTTAGAAAAAGATTTACCACAGACATTCATGCAATCCTGAATATTAATAGATCTTATTTTCATTTTGTACAATATAAAAGGGGTAGAACCACCAAAAATTTGTTTTCAATTATTTTGAAAAGTTTCAGTGGACAGTTTTTGAGAACTTTCTTCTGAAAATAGCAGTACGGTCTGTGACTGAAGAGATTTCTAACCTCACAATCATTTCAGTAAAAAAAAAAAAATTAGGACTGTAGTTTATTTTTCACGAGAAATAGAAACAAATGTAAAATCTGTTCTCTTTAGAGGGCAGTGATGACCAGGGCTAGATGCCAGAATACTGGATTTGGCACTGAAAGGATTCCCTCAGAGGTTATGAAGAAAAATTATCCTTACACACATAACCTAGGATGCTGGAAACAAAATATTGAATGCTTTCTCTAGAGTCATGTAAGCCATAGACCTACTCAATAGTGCTGTTCTGAGGACAACTGGTTTTTCCATAACTGAGCTACCATGATCCTAAGAACATGCACAATTGTGTGCTGCCTCAAACTATTTTTTTTTCTTTTATAGTTACTAATAAATGCACCTTTTCAGTTAGTTCCTCCATTTGCTCCATGATTAGAGCAAATAAACAGTTTATCCAGCTCTTAGCCTGTGCTTAATGCAGGAAGTATGAACTGAGAATATGGCCTTTTAGCTCCACAGTTGCACAGCTTGTCTGATAACAAGAATATGTCTTCAAATTTTTTTTTCTCTTATGGAGGAATGTAGGATTTGATTTGTCTTTATCACAGTAAAAATTGTAATTTCTATGGAACAGAAAATTCATATAAATGTCTTTAAGGATCTTGGTTTGATTTTCCCTGGGATATTCAAAAATCACCCCAAGAATATCATTAAACGATGCTTTGAACAATTCCTTTACTCCTAGGTACTTTACTTAACAAATTACAGACCTCATGTATATATTCATAGTAAACTAGAAAAAACAGAGCTGTGCCAAACCTAGGTGCAAAGCCCTTCTGTGCTAGTTTGCTATATTACAAGTAATCTTTTGCTCCCTTTCTCTTCTAAAAGATGGTTTATCCTGATCTCACTGGAACTGTTCACTATTTGTTGTATCCTTTTGATACTGAAAACTTTCCTAAAACCTGAAACAAGCTGATCCTTCGTGGTGTCAGTGAGCATTCAGAATACACAGCACTTTCCAGACTGGTCTTCAGTGCAGCCTCTCTACTGGTGGTGCTGCTGCTGCAAGCCAAGGGCTGTTGGAGCTGCTGGGAATTGCTTGTGGCCCAGCAGGTGAGCTCTGTCTGCATGTACCTGCAGTGCTTTGTAATGGTTGTTGTAAACCCTCCAGCACTGAAGAGCTGAGAAAATTTCCATTGGCAGACAGAAAACACAAGTAGGAAATGTCAGTCATAGGATGGAGTTCTTGCCCAATCTTCTTAACATTCAACAAGCTAGCCCTTCAGAAAAGGATTTTTTAAAATACTGTTCCTTTGTGAAACAGCAAATATATGAGTTCACCACACCCCAAAGCAAACTTAGACCCACTTGTGTTTGACTGCAGCCGTTTTTAGCTACACCAGAGAAAACATGATTTCATAATGCCATCCCATCACTTACACACTCTCTCTTAGCAACCCCAGCTCATAAAGCAATTTAGGTCACACAGATGACTGCACTCAATCCCTGCCAGTAAAGCTGGTGTTTAAGAACTCACCATTAATCATGCTATATAATATTCAGGTATGTGCATGTTACAGTGCAGTCAGTGCCATGCAGAAACCTGTGCATACTAACCATGGCTAATTTAGAGGAGGTCTGTAAAATAATTAAGCAGTAAACCACAAGGCGTTTCAAGGAGATCAGTGATGTTTCTTTCATTTTTGTAAAGTCTGGGAACAATGACAGAGTCTTGAACAACACATGGAATGCAAAACTATTTACATATTGTACTATTAATCATCTCTTATATATTGGATGAAGGTGCATAGATACATATAAAATTATTACCATGGTTATACACCAGTTCTGATTGCTCAGCTTAGCTCTCACAATTGGCACTGGATGCCCCACATGGACACCCAACACTGCTAGACCACCAGGTTAGGTGCATGTTGCACTTGTGTCCTCATGTAGACAATCCCCAAAGATACAGTGGACAGGGAGGATGAGAGGTCAGACATGACCTGGCAGTGTCCCCTTGCACCCCACAAATCCAGTTGTATCCTGGGCTGCATCAAAGGCAGCATGGGCAGAGGTGAGGGAGGGGATTCTGCCCCTCTGCTCTGCCCTGCTGAGACCCCACCTGCAGGGCTGCATCAGCTCTGGGGTCCCAGCACAGCAAGGACAGGGACCCATTGGAGTGAGTCCAGAGGAGGCCACCAAGATGATCAGAGGGATGGAGCACCTCTGCTGTGAGGAAAGGCTGGGAGAATTGGGATAGTTCAGCCCGAAAAAGAGAAGGCTTTGGGGTGACCTAATTGTGGCCTTCCAGTACGTGAAGGAAGAGTACAAGTGAGATGGAGAAGGATTTTTTACAGGAACATGTGAAGACATGACAAGAGGAATGGCTTCAAACTGAAAAAGAGTAGGCTGAGACTAGATACTAAAAATCTTTAAAAATCTTTAAAAATCCTTTACTGTGAGGTTGGTGAGGCACTGGCACAGATTGAGCAGGGAGACTGTGGATGCTCCATTCCTAGAAGTCTAGTGAAAGGCATCCATTCCCCTGCAGGGTTGTTGAAACTAGATGGCCTTTAATGTCCCTTCCAGCTCAAGCCATTCTGTGATTCTATGAGTTATGATAAATCTGAATCTACAAGAAGCATGTGTCACTCAGCTCAGCAAGGAACAAAAGCTTTTCTCTTCACATAATTCAAAGCCTGAGGACAGGAAGGACCATCTGCCACTACTGCCCCAGTGACACATCAGTCTGCAGAAAGCCTGTCACCTTGTTGTGATGTCAGGCAGAGTCAAAGATGAATTCAGACAGGGCACAGAGGATATCCCCAGAGAGTGAGTGATTCAACTGGGCATATGAAGCTGCAACTGAGTGTATCTACGAGAAGTGTGACAATCTAGTGAGAACCAGTGCCCCATGAAGCCCTCATTTCAGCAGGATTGCTTCACCAAGCACCAGGTGCCTATGTACAGCTCAGGAACCTAGGTTAGGCAACCATAAGCAATCAGGAATTAATTTCCACATAGGATGGTGTTTTCAATGAAAAGTAACATTAGGCAAAGACTGAAAATTATGACTATTGTGCTGTTATAGCATGAGAGGAGAAAATAAAGTATGAGGAGAAGATAGAAATGGAGAAGACTTAAGAGTTGGCAAAAGTGTCTTGGAAGAAATGGGAGCAGGAAAAAAAAGTGAGCCTGAAGACCAGGCAGAAGTCTGCTGTTAACAGCTTTTAACATGGCATATTCTATGTTGGACTATGAGGGAAGCATGGTGACTTTTGCGATAGATATCCAGACAGTGTTGTTCATAGTTGGAATGGATCATTCCATGTCCACCTCTTCCAACGTGCAGTATCCAATGTCCTCAGAGAGTTCCTCTCAATAGCACAGCATGATGCATTTGCTTTGAACTGGGCAGTGAACCTGATGCAAATCTGCACCCTGTTGCTCAGACAGTCCCAGAACCTGGCATGGTTCTTTTTGTGGAGAGTGGCCTTTTGCATCTTACAGTTCAGCAGCCCTCCACTTTTCCTCCAGGTTCTCATCAAAGCACACATGAATCTACATGAAATGACTGAGCCGACCCCACAAGTGAAAGCCTCCAGAATTTCAAATGTGCTTGCCATGTATTAGTCTTGATCCCTGATATGAACATGTAAAGCTCCTGGGTTATCAGGCTTTTCTGTTCCTGTAGCTAAAGCCACTCAAGCAGATGGCTTTATCCCACCCTTTCTCAGCCTTGCAAGTTCCTGTTACATGGGCCAGTTTGTGAAGCAAGCACCTGGGGAATGGGGCCACTGCCAGAACAGCATTGCTGTGGGTGCCTTTTGGGAAAAGGTTTCATCCTATGCATTGGAAGCACAAATCATGCAAGATCATTTTGCATAGCTGTTCTGGATCTGTGAACCAAGAGCTGAGGCAGGGAAGGGATAATGTGGAGGAATCCACCCTGCATCAGCCATGCCCCTGATGGTCTTCATGCTTACAAAGAAAGAGAGTTCCACAGGAACATGAAGATCGGGGGGCAGTTGACTGTGGCAACCCTGAGCTGGTGGAGTTCAGAATTCTGAGGGGAGGAACCATGGCAAAAAGAAGTGTCATAATCCTGGTCTCCAGGAGAGCAGAGTTCAGTCTGTTCAGATAGCTATATCACAAATTTGTATGGGATACAGTTCTAGAAGGATTCTGAAGTTTTCTTTTTAACAGCTTCTCTGAGCTAAAGAATGGTCCATCCTCATAAGCAGTTATAAAAGCAAAGGTGGCAGGAGGACTGCCACTCCTCTGTAACTCAAGCATAAAAAGGGACAAAACAGGAGGTGGAAGATGGGACAGGTAACCTCAGAGAAATACAGGTACACTGCCTGAACATGCAAGGATGGGGTTAGGAAAGGCAGAGCCCACCTAGAGTTAAATTTTCGTGTAGGGGACATGCAAGCAAAAGGTCTTCAGCAGATATATTGACAACAAAAGGAAGACTGGAAGGAATGTGCCTGCTGCTGAATGGGGTGGTGCACCTGGTGACCAAGGACAACATAGTTAATGGACTGAAAGACTGAGTGCTACCTTCAGCTTGGTCTTCCCTGGCCTTATCCTTCATCAGTCCCAAGGCCTGGAGACCAGTGGGAAAGGCTGGAACAAAAAAGACTGCCTTTCTGGAGGAGGATCATTTAGGGAACCTGTGAATACACTGGGTGAAGACAAGTTGGATGCACCCACGAGTGCTGAGGGAGCTCACCAATGTCACTCAAAAGCTACTTTCCATTCTCTTTCAAAAGTCATGGCAGCTGGGAAAGCTTCATGAGTACTGATAGCAAATATCACTGTCTTCAAGGAAGGTGAGAAAGAGGATATGGACAACTCTATCACAGGGAAGGTGATGGAACATACAATCCTGAAAAACCTTTTTAAACACAAGAGCAAGAAAGTGGCTGGGAATGGTCAGCAATGATTTGAAAACAAGAAGAAGGTGCTTGAACAGATAGTCTACTGCAATGAAACTGAGGAACAGGGGATGTTTATCTTGACTTTAGCAGGGCTTTTAACACTGTCTCTCGAATATCATGAATGATCTAGATTTTGGGACAGAGAGAAGACTCAGTAAGACAGCAGACAACAACAGGTTGGAATGAGTGGTTGATATACCAGGGAGTTTTATGGCCATTCAAAGGGGCATGACCTGACCAGGCTGGAGAAATGGGCTGGCAGCAATCTCATGAAGTTCAGTAAGGGGAAGTGCAGAGTCTTGCACCTGGGGAGGAAAAGTTCACTGCACCAAGAGACTCTGGGAGACAACCAGCTGAAAAGCAGATCTGCAGAGAAAGAGTGTGGAGCCCTGGTGGAAAACAATCTGACCATGACCCAACACTACATACTTGTAGTGAAGGTCAAGAACCTCCTGAGCCTTAGTAAAAGTGGTGTTACCAGTAGGTCAAAGGATGTGACCCTGCCCTCTGCTCTACTTACAATTGTGCATAAACAAGCAACAGAGCTGTAAAGAATATGTGGGGGTCAGACAGGAGATCTCTAGAAGTCTCTTTCAACTCATCTGTTTTGTGATTCTGAAGAAAAAAAAAAAAAAAGAGTAAGTAAGCAGTTTTTCATCTCTCCGTATGGAGAAGAAATCAGTGTTCTGGTTCACATGGCAGTGTCTATCCCATTAGCTTATCCATTGATTTTAACATAAAGCTCAGAAAAATGTGCTTGGCCCATAGTTCTCAGTGAAGTGACACAGTCACAGCTTTTTACTGCTGTAAGGGAAATGACACCACTGAAGTGGATGTGATTATAAAATCACTGGTGATGTGTTGCTTTGCATAGAGAAAAAAAAGCAGAGTTTTCAGAACTAAGATCACTGCAAAACTGTGCTGGTAGTATGAAAATCCTTCTAGTAAAAAACATAACTGAAAAGAATGCCAAAACATGGCTAGAAGTGCTTAATTAGATTTATTCTGTCCCACTCTCTGGTATTTCATACCTTTGTCATCCAGTGTATTATTATAGACTCTGAAGGTCAGACTTCAAAGTCTTGTTTTAGGTTCTTTCAATTGCTCAAAATGGCCTGGTATTGATGTCCTCTGCCAAATTTCTTCCTGCAGAGAGTTTATCAAACATTTATGAAATTTATATTTGGCCTATGACTTTTCTTTTCTAAAACTGGGGGTGATATGAAACTCATCCAATTTTAATTAGTTTCCTAAATGAAGCATTATCATATCTAAAATCTCTGAATGAGATTCTTGGAGCTGGCATGTCTTCTCAGAGGGTAGTATATTCAGATGCTTTATGTAACATGGTTACAAGGCAAGAGGGAGCTCTATAATCTTCCCCAAAGTGGTGCAGTGCAGAGGGATATACACTAGCTGAGAATTTCCTGGAGACACCCAATGCAAACAAGTGCCTATCATGTCCACACGTTTCAAGGACATTTTTGTTTCTTTGCTAAGTATAGAGGGTATCAGCAAAAGAGGCAGAGGCTTGGAGCCATGCCTCACTTCAGAGGCTAAGACAGAGCTTCACTGCCTTCCCCTGCAATCACTGGGGAAGGGAGGCAGGGTCTCCCCAGCCTGACTGTGAGACACAGCCCAAGTCTCAGCCACCTTATTGCAAAAAGGACTTCTTGCCAGCCAAAATGGCAGTGAAGAAAGCCTGAAGGACACAGGCTTGACAGCTTTTCATGCTCCTCCTGCATACATAGATGTGTTTTTCCTCCACTGCTTTTGGTCTTCTCATGGTGTTTGGCCTTTCTTACCTTCCTGCCCTGGATACAGAAGCAACTTTCAGTGCCAGCCTCTGCTGTGGGTCAGATCACTTTTCAAAGTCCTTTTCAATACCACCAGGCAGCAAGCAAGATACATCAACTCTGATGGCTTTGCCACCATACCCTTTGATGTCCTTTGGGGAAGCTGGAGCCCAGCATTCTTATTTTCATCCATATGGGATTCTCAGCTGTGCTGGCAAGAAGGATTGAAAATAAACAGGGACAGAGTTTTGGTGCTGACAAGCATCCAGGTCTTGGCTCCTGCCTGCTTATTTGGGTAAACAATCAGTGTGTGATCCCCTAATGATGTACTTATATCCTACAAAGAACAACTATTTTTTACTCACGACTATTTATCTCATGTTTAGTTACTGGGTGGCAAACTCCAATATGAAATGCAAGCCTGCACACAGGGGAGAGTAAATAATCTGCCCAGAACGGTCCCCTGCAGCCCTCTGATAAAAGGAAATGTGAGCAGAGGTGCACCTTGACCAGCTGGAGTTTTGAATTGTGTTTGCAGAAGCTCAGGTTGCAGGCTGTGTAAAAGCTTTTCTTGTGTAGTGGTTAGATCAAGCATTAGCAACTGCTGTTCACTGGTGCATGTGGAATTAAAGCCAGTGACAGGCTTAAAAAAAAACAAAAACAAACCAACAAACCTAAAAAACAAACAAACAAAAAAAAAAAAAAAAAAAAAAAAAAAAAACAGAAAGAGAAAACACATGGGACAGTGCAAGGAACCAGGGCTGGTTGATGTTATCACTCAGCTGCACACAGCAGAGCAGGGGAGGGGAGGAAGGGCTGCTTATCCCAGTTAATCCATCTTGCTGCAGATTCAAAGGGTCTCTGCTTTCCTTTTAACTCCAGTTCCCAGAACAGTGAAACAAGGAAGGAAAAGAAGTGGAAGGGACCTGGAGGTGGGCAAGACAAATAAAATACAGTAATGGCAGTGTCCTAAAGTGAGCTAGGAGAGGAAACTGTAAAATACTTTCTCATGAAAAACAAATGGTTAACTTTACACCTTGAACTGCAATTATCTGGTTCTTCCGAAACAAGTTTAGTAGCATTCATGCTAGGGGTGGTATCGCTGCCTGTTTTCTCCACGCTTACCTGCATTAGAATACACAAAACTCAGTAGCAACTAATGTTTCAAACCCGAATCCAGCTAAGCGCTTAAACACAACCTGAAAATGAGGCTCATCTTTAGTCCCAGCAAAGTCAACAAGCTATTGATTTGATTAAATTTTAACAGGTACTTGAATGCTTTGCTAGACAGATCTCCCAGATGCTTTTACTTGCTAATTCCCCTAAGTGCTGAACAAACGATGCACCCAACCCTCCTCCTAGGCAAAGTCTGCCTGCCAGCTGTGCTCTGGCTTGGGAGGCTCCGTGCACACACATCCACTGCCACGGCTGCTGCAGGTGGCACTACCTGTGTGGGCACTGCCCTCTCGCCTCCTGCTCAGCCCAGGTGAGGCGAGCCAGGGTCCAGACACAGACTGAGCCTTGCTTTGAGTGATGGAGGTCAAGAAACCTCTGCCCAGCTAAAATGTTCAGGAGGATGGTACCTTCTGTCTTGCCAAGGATGCTGGAGATTGAAGCCTCTGCATCTCCACGCCTGAGCCCCAGGGAGGGGCATATTAGCTGCCAGGATGGAAATGTCATGTTTAGATAGTAATTTTTTCATGCAATAATCAAAGGAATTAAACACCATTCTTTTCCTTGGGGAGATAATACATTCACTTGCCTTCATATTCAGTTCATGTCACAAATTGTCAATGACTCCTAAAACAGAACGAGTAGATGTAGGAGCCTCCTCCATGGGCATAAATTCTGGGCAAAGTCTCTGTTGTCAGAAGTCTCCACTTTGGAATCAAGTCTTGAAGTGGAGTCATTATTTATTATACTCTGAGATATTTAACACTCTCCTGTACTTGAAAAAAGGAACATTCCTCAACCACAGAAAATGATTGTAGGTGTGGACCAAAGCTGTATAAAATGAAGAAGGTCGTACAGCTATCTTAAGCTATACATGTCCTGGGCTTCAAAGCATGTACAGGAAACACACCTACATAAATACATGGATATCTGAAGCCTCGAGGTAAAAATGTAATACAAGGCTTATTGACTTGGTGTATTGTGCTAAGTCTAGTAATTTGGTACCATGCTATGCAATTAAAAATGTCAAGTTGCTAGGAGAAATTTAAACTATCCTTCTTAAAGAAATACCCACACCATGACTCAGAATTGGCTTTGGGCATAGACAAAGTAGGGAAGAAGGCTGCTGGAGGGCAAGTCTGTCATAGGTAGCAGTGCATATGGCACAGCTTTGAACAATCCTTTAACACATGCTGAATTCTAGATGCTTTTAGTTACAGCAAATGAATTAAACCTTAGAGCAGATGCCCTAATTCTTTGTCTCCAGTGACTGAACTCAGGCACCATGAGTTGCACTACCTATATGCTTTGTAATGGTGCAAAAAAAAAACCCAAAACTGTCAGAGTGTGAGGGTGTGGTGAGACTTTTTGTTACTTTTTCAAGTAAGTAATCTAACACTAATTCCTCAATGCATTGTGGTTTACCCTAAAACTTCTTAGAAAATGTCGATTGTTTCTGTCTTTCACTATTAAACTTGATTAATATGGCCAAGCACGTGCAAATGCAGCAGTAAATGTAAAAAAAAATACTGTTATCCTTCTCTCTGTTATTTTCCAAATTACTTTCTTCCTTTCTGGCTGTATTACTCACTAGATTGTATTTCAGAGACCACTAATCAGGCTAAATGCCCAGGCTCACTGAGAGAGCTGCAGTTCAGGAAGCACCCAGTGTACAGCACTGACAGGACCAGGGGCATTCCAGGTGTAAGCACCTCCTGGACTTCTCAGTGACAAAAACACACACTTCTTGAAATGCTGATTGCAGTGCACAAGGCTTTCTGGCAGGGAAAAAAACAGTCTTGGGACTGCTATTCATTTTTCACAGCTGCTGCTTCTCAAATCAGATGCCATAAGGATTAAGAACGAGACTGAAGAAAGCACAGTGGGGCTCCAGAGCTACCTTTGTACATCAACTCCATGATCTCTAAGCTCAGTGTAGCTGGCTGCTGCTGAGCCATCATTCATCACAGTGCCTCCAGTTCCCTGCACCAGCAGGTGCCAGCCCAAGATCAAAAGAAATCACAGCAAGAACAGTTTTTCTGCACTTAATGTGAACATGAAGAGGCATCGGGCCTGTGAAAAAACATGAATAAACACAGCTTCTTCACCTTTCTTCCTGTGAGTTGTGTGGTGACTCAGGGTATTTTAGAGAAACACACAGAGAAAAAATAACCTCCAGCCAGACAAAACTCAGCATTTTGCTTGCAGAAAAAAAAACATGCAACAAGGGGTTGCTTGGTGTTGTTTTCCTATCCAAACTCTGTCAAGACTTCTTTGGACTGCCTTGTCCTATTGAAAGAGTTGTGTGCTCTGCAGAGCAAAATAGTATTAATCCTCAGCACTACTAGAGTGCTTAACATTTTACAAGGGCTTCACAAATATAAACTCAGCTGTATTTCTAGCATTGATATGAGAAATAGTAAGCTGACAGTGAGGCAAGATAGCAAGTACTCTTCCCCTTCTACAGATTTGTAACAGCCTTACTCAGAAATGACAGCTTCAAAACAAGTATCCATGGTCACAGATCTGTGCAGTGGTCTGAATTCAGTGTACTGATGGGTTTTCTGTAAAAGCCCCTTGGGAAAATGAGTAGAAATATCACTTTTCATAGGTAAAATGACCTTGAAAAGCAGAAGCCTGCCAGGTGCAGAGGAACATGCCTCCCAAAGAGCTTACAGGAACAAATCAAATGAAACAGAACTGAAAGGCAGGGAGGATGATAAGGATAGATTTATACTGAAAGGTTTGATCCTGCAAAGATATATGGATGTGGTAACCTCTGTACTGGGGTTGGGCTCTGCAAAGCATCCTGTGGCTCCTCCAGGCATTACCTGACAGCCCAGCTGCTCAGATGTGGTTCTTACAGGGCAGGGGTACGGTCCACAAAAATTGGATTCATTACTTAGTGTGCAGCAGGTCAGTAATTAAATACCAAAGAGAGACACTGATTATTAATTTCACAGCTGTGCAAGCCTGAGTGCTCCATAAAGTTTCATGAATCAAGCACACCAACTATCAAAACTTTTTACTATTTACACATTTTAGCAAACAAAGGAGTTAGTGTTCATTGGATACAAGTTACACAGTTCTCTTATTAATTAATATTCTATCTTCTATCGGTTAATGATTCTCTCGCCTCTCATGCTAATTAGTCCCCATGCTCAGTGTTTCTCTTCTTTTGGGTCAGTGGGTTTCTTGGCTTGGTGGTCAGTGAGTCAGTGGTTGCAGATCCCCCCCTGCCAGAATTTCCTTTTACCCAGTCAGAGCTGATTCAGCCCAGTTGCTGAGTTGGGTTTGTTAGTTTCTGCCTTATCTTGGAAGTTCTGCCCGTTGTTTTTGTGACCCATAAATTCTGTATTATTTGTGCCTACTATCAGTAGGCATCCTTCTTCCTAAGCTTTGTTACGTCCCCCTAGGTCTGAGATCATGTCCAGCCCTAAACCTTAACAAAGCACTTCTACCAACAAATAATTTGCTTTTCTAACACAAGGACATCACTCAGACCCTGTTAGCTGCTCTCTTTCAAATGGTGTAAATCTCCTTTCTTATTGTTTGGATTTGAAAGTATAGAAGGACCAAGGAGTAAAGAACATCCTTTCTTAAAAAATTCTACATATTTCACATTGTGCAACAGTCCTGAAGACCAGGATGGGGGTTAGATCAGTCGTACCCATGCATGACAAAGACTAAATCATCTGATGCAGTAAATGCTCTTCTGGAGGGTGTTATTTGGAGCAAACATAATAAGATACATTCTTCAGCCCTCCTTCAATTGATTCACACTCATAGAATAAGTAAGACTGACATTGGTAATATTTGTTAGTTAAGTACATTGGAAAAATGTTTTTGTATTAAGCTACCTAGTTAAATCTGTAAAGTTGAAAACTGACAGCTGTCTAAGGTGAGATTTTTCTGCTTTCATGACATAATCCATAGTAGTGATGCTGATAAATAATCTGTCAGAAGATGTAAAAAATCATAAATTCTGTGGCTTATTACTGGTTACAATAGCTATTTGATCATTGTCCTAAAACTGCATAGCTATTAAAGGCTTCTTCTATCCCTAACTTTTGGGGTCTAGAGTTTTTAAAGCTTTGCTGTTAGACCATTTGACTCAGGTGTCTCCAGTAGCTCTGAGGAAAGCACTGAACACAGAACAGGGGGGATGTTAACATTACTGGAATGTAGAGTTCTAATTGTTTTTCCTGTTTCTATAAGATTGAACTGCTGTAGGAACAGTGTAGCTTTTTTGTTGTCAGGCATAAGACAAGGCATGCTGTTCAGTTGGCAGGCTGCCTATCCAGCACAAAAAGCAGAAGCATAACATCTGTATTTTGCTAGGATCAGGGTTTAATCTGACACAACCAAGAAACTAACACTTTTTAAATTTGTTTGTTTGCACTTCAAATGGAACATTCTTGAGTTGACTTAATTAAGATCTCTGTAAGTAAATGCAGGATTCCTCAAGCAGGATCTGGTTGACTTTGAGTCCTTTGCCAGGCTTCTTATGAAATTAATCCCCAGTTCCTTAGGAGTTTCCAGGCTGTCTTCTCTCATAGCAGGGCTGGACTGATAGAAAGTGAACAAATGACAGCTCTTTATCTAAATCACTGAGCTGCTGCACCGGCATTTGAGGGAATAGCCTTTGCTCAAATCAAACAAGCAGGACAATTAAATTGGTAGATCTTCCTCTTTGGAGAAAAAAGCTGTTACTAAAGCTCTAAGTTGGAAGGCTGCACTCTATAAATGAGATAAGACCATCATCTAGTCAGTGGGTTTGCCTTTCCTCTTGAGATTTCACTCTGTTGCTGCTGTGAAAGCACAGGAAACCAGGTCATTCCTCTGCTAATTTCTCTCTTTGCTAGTTAAAACCCTCTCATGTAGGGCCACTTTAATTGGCTTGCTGGAGCATGCAATTGCTCCCTGGTAGGTTTTGTGAAGGAAATAGTGTTATCTGATAACACAAGCTATATCATAACATTAAATGCCGTGTTTAAAAAGCTAATCCTCCAGTTAAGTGATTGTGTGGAAATCTCAGCTCCTCAAAATAACAAATATTGGCTTTGTCAGGCATCACTGCTGGGGAGGAAGGCTTGAAAATAAATACCCCAAACATCACAAAACACGAAATAAACAAAACTAATTTTAACTAGTTTGGACTATAAAAAAAAACCAAACAGATCAACAACAACAAAACCCAACCCAAACCAAATCAACTAACCAACAACAACAATAAAAAGACCCAAATTTCGATTAAAATTTCCTGGTTTTATGCCTGAGTTCTTTCATTTCTTCTCAAATGAAACTTCTCAAGAGGCATTGGGGCTATGCCTAAAACCATTAAACATTTTTTCTGTTAATTGCCAACTACTAAGTAAGTGTGTCACATGCTTTTCACACTGATATTGCTACTGTGTGTAAAGAGATGAGGTGTTGCACATTGGACAAATATACACAAAAATGTTTAAAGTTTCATTTTCTTTTACATTTTTATACTTAAAAAATGAGTTTCATTCCTGGATTTATTTAAGCTTTGTTCTCAAAACATTAATGTGCACTTACATTTCACCCCAAATCCCTTTATTATTCTGTAAAGGCCTTTTGCAATTTATGACTATTTCCACTTTTGGAAAACATTTATTCTTCCTATGCATTTGTACCTTTTTCAGTGAACACATGAATATCTTTCTAGCACTGTTTCTTTTTACTGGGAAGCCTGAATGAGGAGAGAATGACCATAATAAGAGGCAGTAGGGACACATCTGGGCTAAGTACAGGGTTTTTGGCAGATGTTTGCTCCTGCTCCCTTCAGTCACTTTAGCTGTAGAGATTCTGCCTTCAGTTTCAAATCTTTTATCCACACAGAAAAGTATGACTGTAGAAATTTATTACAAACCTTTTCCTTTCTGCTGCATTTTATTCTTGTCATTACCTGACTGGAATGTGCAAATTTTAACATTTTCCCCTTGTTTCTCCTGTCCTCTCCAGCAGCAGTTTTCACTGTTCAACATCACCCAGCAGTAGCTGTCTGCATACTTCAACAGGCCCATTATGAGGCTTAATTTACTGTGGCCAAACCAACTTCCCTGTGATTCATGTAGTAGCCTCAGGACCTCTCTTTTTCTGGTGCCTGGCATACATGGGAAAGGAGGTGGAAATTTTTCACTTGGTGTTAAACTACTGATTAGTGACTTAGCAGCTTATCTGTGTCTAACAAGTCTGAGATGTGTACTGACAGCTGTTCTACACAACTGATAACTTGAGAAAAATACTTCTTATGGCTACTTTGAGAATTGCCTATATTTGTAAGAAGTCCAGTGGTAAAACCAGTTATAAAATTTGTTCTAAATGGGCATTGTACCAAGGTGTTTTGGGTTTTTGTAGCCATGCCACCATGCAACAATAGGTAACAAGAAAGATCATGAGAGATCAAAAACATATCACCAAGTGCAAAACAAGATTAATGAATAGAGGCATCTGATTATCTGGGGAGGACCTTCCCTCTCTCTCATAAAATCCTGTAAAAATTGAACATAAATGGCACAACTGAATCAGCATCACTGACCTTCTGAGACACAGCTACACTAGTGAAGCCAATATGTTCCAAGGGTTTCTTGTTCTTTTCATCCCTTTCCCTTTGGTCTTTCATAAAGACATTTGTTCTAGGCAGGTCTCAATTACCACTAAAGGGTGTCTTAGTGATGTTGGTGGCAATCTTGCAAGAAGTATTTGGAAAATTTAAGAGAGAAGACCACTTTCATAATGAACCATAGTATATTTGTGAAGTATCTGTGCTGAAAACCTGCTGTGGTTCATCGTGGAAATTCAAGTATAAATTCTGTTATCTCCTGCTCAGTTGTGCATATGCTGTCCCTGCAGCAGGCCAGGCCATATCTGCTGAGCTCTTTGAAAGCAAAGGATTCGCCATCTCTGAAAATGGCAGACAGCACAAGTTAATTTGTTCAGGAAATTATCAGGACCAGCTTGAAATAACATGAAAAAGGGCCTCTTCCACAGATTTTCTTCTTCTTAAGCACTACAGGCAGCCTCTAATGGCATTTCTTTGGGTATCTCTTGCCTCTGTCTTCCAGTGATTCTTTCCAAGAGGATTTTTTTTTTCTACGCTCACTTCTACAGTTTGGTGTTGGGTTTATCTTGGAAGTGTCATCTGGGCAGAACAGGAGGATTTCCTGCTTTTGTTTGGGACTTCTGGCTTGCTCAGCCTCCAGAAACCATGGAGGTGCTCCTTGGGGAGGAAGGCTACTCTTCAGCACCCATTCCAAAGTCTGATTCTCTGTGAGTGTTGAGGGGTTGATTTTCGTGTGTGGATTTCATAAGTGATCTGTGTTTCTGCTGTACACTTGGTATGCTCAGGTTGTCTGACTTACTACACTGAACCAAGCACATGCACAGTTACTCCCCAGATATATTAAGCCCATGAGGTGCACACTGCACTGAAGCCTGCAAAAGTATTTCTGTCAAGAAAATCCATCTATCTTAGTGGGCCCTGAAGTGACCTTCCCAAGAGTCAGTGTCTAAAACTTAATTAAATTTTTACTACTGTTCTAAGCCATATGAAACCAGAGGTCACACCCTACACAGAACTCAAATTCATCCTCAGTGATCCATCACACTCCTTCTTCCAGTGGGTATTCATTAATAGCAAGGGTGGTCTCTTCCCTGTCATACACCCAGCTCTGCTGCACAGTTTCTTACATGTTGACACACTGAAAGAAAATTGAATGAAGCTGTGTTATTTTCTTTTTCAAGAACAGTCCTCCAGGATATAAAATATCTTTTCTTGTCAGTATCATCCAAAATGACATTTTGCAAAAGTCAGCAAGGACATTTTTTCCAGCAGGTTGCCAATTGTTTCTAATTTGCAAAGCATCCAAAATTGTTTCAACTACTGAACCTAGTTCAAATCTTTACACTCAAACTATGTCACTTTTATAGATTTTAGATGCAAATATCTGACAGGCTCAGAGCTAAAAATTGATGTTGCCACATCCCACTTTATTCATATTGGGCCTTTGCAGACACTGCCAAGGACTAGAATGTCAACAACTGACTGGCTCATTCCTCTTGACACCCTCCCTTCAGATGTTTATATACAGTGATGAGCTCCCCTCTCAGTCTTTTCTTCTTGAGGCTGAACAGGCTCAGCTCCCTCAGCCTTTCCTCATAACAGAGATGCTCCAGTCCCCTACTCATCTTTGTTGTCCTCCACTGGACCTGCTCCAGGATTTTCATGTTTCTCTTGTCCTGAGGAGCCCAGAACTGGACTCAGCACTCCAGATGTTCCTCACCAGAACTGAGCAGAGAAGCAGGATCACCTCCCTCAGCCTGATGGCAATGCTCTTCTTAATGCATCCCAGGAGACCTTTGGCTTTCTTGTCACCAGGACACACTGCTGGCTCATGGACAGCTTGGTGTCCACCATGACCCCTCTTCCTCTTCTTCACGGAGCTGCTTCCCAGCAGACTGGCCCTCAGTTTGTGCTGGGGCATGGGATATTCTCCAGGTGCAGGACGCTGCACTTGCCTTTGTTGATTTCCTTATCATTATTTCACAGACACAAGCCTAAAGATCCCTTGACACTGTGGCACCTCTCCCAGTCTGCAGTGCTGTGTATTTGACCAAGGTGGGCAGGCTGGCCAGAATGCCAGCAGGACAGGAGCATCACAGGGAGGCAGGAACCAGGTGGGTACCATATTCGAGCCATCCCTTCCAGAAAGCATATTCCCTGCCTGCCCCCACAGTTCCTCCATGGTGGCAGCTGGGCAAAGAAAAAAAGAGACTTTACACAAATACTGTCCCACAGAGTGGGGTGATCTGCAATGTCATCTTCAGCCACTAAAATAAACCTGCTTAACTGCAGTGAGGCCTCTGCAAAAACAAAAAAGCAGAAAAATGTCCTGGATTCTGGAGAGCTGATTAAATTGTTTGCCCTGTAAGTTCTTATTATAATCACTTTTGATATGCACTGTGCAACATCCACCTGGCTTTCATCCCTACTTCTGTCTACTGTTTGTGGTTGAAGAAAAAGTGACGTTTACTTTGAGCTAAAAGACAGCTTTGTTCCAGACCAGATGTCTCATTCACTATGCATATGTCAGCCCTGCAGGTGCTATCTCAGACTTAAGAAACAGCAAGTTTTTCAAATAACCATGCAATGTCAAGATATTACATGGACAAAATAATAAAACACTTTCTCAACTTTAGTCATAGCAAGTTTTCAGCTTTGTTTTTTGGTTTGTTTTTTTGTTTTTGTTTTTGTTTTTGTTTTCCCATAGAGTGAGTTATATGTGCTTTCTATTCCAACAATAACAGAACAACTCCACTGACTTCAGAGGAAGGCTTCACCACTATTGCTATTAAGAGTGAAATTTTAAACTACTACATGGATATGTTACACATTCGAGGGACTTGGCTGGTTTAACACTTTAATTCTTCAGGGACTGTCTTTAGAATTTCCTGTCTCTAATGCATTGACAGAAAAAACAAGCTTTCAATGGGTCATTGAAGAATCTCAGCTTTTTGGGGGAAATTTTAACATCAGGATTTCACATGAGTGTTATGTCACTTAGACATAAACAGCAGAAAATATTCTTTCATATTTAATCCAGCTGCTACATCACATACATTCTGACTTCTCCCTTTCACCCACCACAAAAAGAACTGTAACATCTTCCTTCTTGGCTTTCTAACACCTATTTTGGAAACCTGCTGATTTTTTCACAGTGACAGCTCACTGTCACTTCAAATATGGGTCCTTCTCAAGTATGACTTGCAAGTGATCCATTTGTGCTTCCTTTCAAGTGGGTAAAATTTAGATTTTAAGATATAGAGAGTAGATTGCTCCAATGGCTACTAATCACAAACCTTTGCTTCATCTTAAGATGTATGACTGTCATCAATGAGGTAAATTATTATGGTCCAGTACAAAAGTACCTAAAGAAGAACCTAGAACCAGGATTTCCATCACCAGAGAGACATATCCCAAAAAGCTGCCTTATCCCACAAAAACTAGGAAAAATTTTGGTATGCCATTTAGTTATACTTAAATATATGGAAAGTGCTGAATCTGTCTTTGAAGGAAAACGTTGTTCTTCATCCACGGGTGGCCAAATCCACCATCCAAGCTTCTCTCTGACTGATGGGAGCTCTGCACACTGCTGCACCACCCACCTAATATGCTTTGCACCTTTTTGTCTGTAAATCACCCTTTCTCTTGTGTTCTCTTGTTATTAATATTGTTGCTGTTACTGATTGTTTTCATGCCATTGCTGTTTGCCTTCAGGAAATTGTTTTCTTGACCCGTCATCTCTGCCTTTGTCCCTCTTGTGAAGGGAAGTGCAGGGAAGAGGAACAGCTTATTTGGAGTTTAATTCCTACCTGGTTCTAAACCACCACAGTGACATATCCAGGCTTGCAGCCATTTTATGGCAGTTATCCTACTCTTGCTAAAATTGCTCAGGGCAGCAGTCTTCCTCTGAGCAAGAGACTGAAGAGGGGATCAAACAGTTTACAGTCAAACATTGGATTGTGCTTCAGTGCTGAAAATTTAAATAATGAGTCTTATAACTATTCTGCTTTTCCAGATCCAAAATATTTTATAAATACATCTTTTCCAGGTCATATAAATCAGTGTCACCCTCATTGTGCTCAGTGGTGAGGAAGGAACATCTGTTCATTTGTTCAGTAGTCATCCAATCTGGCTTTTTATCTTTCAAATAGAAAAGCAGGAGTACCATGAGCACAAATTTCATGCAGTCTGTTCACATATTGTTGCATTTACAGTTGAATTTCCCTGACAAACAATCCACCACCATGCAACATACCTCAAAACTCCAGCCACCTCTGTAAAATAATCTGCACAGTTACAGTTACATTGGGCAGAAGCTGGCAATTAAGGAAATTTAGACTGCTTACTAAATGGAAAAATTCAATCGGTACAGTAGTAGTTCAGCTCTCTCTTTCTTAAATAAATAAATGAATAAATAAATAAAATTAAAAGACAACAACAACAACACAACAGTAACAAAGCAGCTGTAACTCCTTCTATAAATAAGGTAGATTAGAATCAGCCTGTACATGAGCTTTGTTTCCCTTTAGGTAGAGGCCTTTTATAGTCTTTTCACTGCAAGCAGGTATTGCCAGGATGTAAGGCCCAGCTTTGCAAAGTGCTCCCATCCTGGGTTTTCAAAGAAATCAGGATGGAGCTCAGGGATGAATGTGACATCAAGCTCCCACTAACTGTTAACTTTACTTGCTAGGAGAAGAGCAAAAATACGTTTCATTCTTCAGTAGCCAAAGGGAATGGAAGAATATCTGATGGATTGTGGATTCATGGTCAAGGAGAGAAGCTACAGCAGGACAAATTGCAAACATTTCAATTCACAGACAGGACACGACAACAGCACAATGTGGTAATGTAGGTGGAGTCCAGCTGGGCTGATGTATATAGCAGTGGCATCAAGAATCAGCACTATTCAAATTGTACTGAGAGGAGTGTGATGACGAGAGGCAAAGTGAAGTATTAATGTAATGATTCTTTCCCTTTTTACTTAAAGGATCAAATATAAGAGTCAGCTCCTTAATTTGTACACAGTGTAAAATCAAGCTATAGATTTTTGTCTTCTCAATCTCATTCTTCTGCTGTTGTTCTTGATTATTGAAGGGATTCATGAACAGGTTTTAGCTAAGTTTAGGCTCTTTGAATGTTGTTCATTAGCTGTGTTCATCCCTCACTGGGACTTCCCAAAGCATGGCGAAAATCTCTCTGCTAAACTTCGAAAGTGTTAAACGTAATCCAGTCAGCCTAAGAGCCATTTCTTCCCAAATTATTAAACAACTCCTCATCACTTTTGTTGCTGTGTAGTTTATGGCAAAACTGCAGACTGGCTCCAATTGTAAGGATGTCTCAGGAAGGGTACATTTCCCAGCAGCTATTGCTTTACCTGGCATTTGCCTTACCTATGGTTCACAAAGCATGGCCTGCTTTTCTTTAAAAGGATGCAGACTTTCTGCAGAGCCTTTGCAAAAAAGGGCATCAACCAATTGTGGCATAAAAGTGTACATAGCCTAAGTATTTATGATGACAGAAATCTCAAAAACCTCAGGCGACAAGAATTCCTGGGCAGTTCTGTCATTCAAGTACCAAATCTGAGGTATCCTAAGGATCGTCTTGTTTCTCACACTCAGGAAAAAAAGGTCAGATCTTTTTAATCTCTAACTTTGTCTAAACCAGTGAGTAAAATAGTCTAGGGTCCATGAGTCCTGAGGCTAACTGGCAGAACACACCTTGCAATCTGCAGATGACTTACCCCCTTGCTTGCGCCGATGTTTCGGGAGCAGTCCGTGACATGCACTGTGATCAGAGCTGTGCCTGAACATTCCTTTGGGAGCAGGTTGTTTCAGAGATCTTGAGAATTCCATGGGAAGGGGATCAGATATCTGTGGTTGCTGCAGATCATGTCACTGGTCAACACCATACAGAGCAACAATCCCAGCTTTAGGGGATGACTTACATAGTCATCCCTGGGCAGTGGCCTGGTGGAAGAGCCAGCAGCCCATTGCACAAGCAGATTTCACTTGCCAGACAGCTGAGCTGGCACCAGGCTGCAAGATCTGAAAGATCAGAAAAACAGTACTGCTGCTCCAAAAGCAGTAGCTAGAGAGACCTTCTTCTGAAAGGCAAAGGATCCCAGCTCACTTGAGAACATTGTCCAGGAGCTGGAAAGAGACGTGCTCTATCAATTTAAGGTTGCCAGTGACTTGCATGGCACATGCTTGGTGTTGTCAGACCCCTGCTCTCAGTCATAGACTTTTATCACCCACCAACTAGTCCAAGACAGCTTCTCCAGGGCTGTGGGGTGGCCACACAAACTTATCAGATCTAGAATTCATCTTCTTAGATGAAAATTGCCCACTGTGGTAGGAGAACCCCTACACTTCTGAGTACCCATCTGCATGTGGTGATACTGCATTGCCAGCCCCATTCCCTGCTGGAGCCATTTCAAAAAGGTCATTATGTCCATTTGGCTAGTGAAGCACTGCCATCATATCTTTTCTGGCATGAAACAAGCATTTGGAGCACGCTCTAATAACGGAATAGCAATCAGTCTTTAGAAAATTCCACTGCTAACACTTCTGTATGCCTAATTTAAGTTGCTGGACCCATATATAGCCAGCAAAATGAAATGGCCTGATTTTCAGAGATGCTCAGCTCTTCCACATAAGTGCCTTTGCAAGACAGATGATTTACTAGGCTGTGCTGTTAAGCCTGTTAGCTGCTGGCTCTGAAGTTTTGAAGGCTAATCTGAACTGACAGAAATAGGCGTTTTGCAGAGGGATCATCATAGAGGAGAAATATTTTATAGGCGTACACACTGAAGCTATATATAGAGACTGGGCTATCAGCCAGGATGTGCATTCCAATACATTGTTTCTATCAGAAACAATTGATAAAGACATTGATTAAAGATTTGACAAAGAAGTCATGCATTTTTTTTGTCTGCAATCCCATTTATTCATAACAGCAATGACAAAAATGCAAAGAGTCATGTTTCCTTCACAACATTGATTTAGCAAAGAAGCTTGTAGACCTGTGGTCCTCTTTCAATAGCCCATTCAGTAAAAAACACCTCCCTGCAACTGCAGAGGAGGAACTGCTCCTCTCCCTCCATCAGGACTACATCTGCTTTGGAGCCCCTTATCTGGAATCAAATAATGCAATGAAGTGTCTTTCTCCTGGCACAAGCCCTATTTTTGGCTTGCCTGAAAACCTCGGGTCTCTCTTTTTATTCTCAATATCATGCAACATACACTTGTCTTTTGTCTTTCCTTGATAGTTGCCCTGCTTCTTTCTCACATAATCAAACATGCTAGGTATGTCCCTGTTTTCTGGAGGATGATGTTTGCTATTGTTATGCCCTCTCAAAGTGTAGTTACTTGCTGCCTCAGATGAGCAGTGGCTGTTCCAGACTCACCTGTGTGTGCACAGAAATCTTATGAAGGAATCTCACAGGCTCTGCTGTGCCTTGGATAAAGACCTCTCACCAGATTCTTCTTTGTGTGAGATGTCCCCCCACCCATGGAACTCACAGACAACATTCTGAATATTCACTGACAGATGTAAAATTCAGGATCCAAACTCAGTGAGAAAAATAATTGCAATGAGGTAAGAAATGCAGGAAAAAAAATCATTCCAAAATCCCAGATTGGACCTACTCTAAATCAGAGGGAAAAGAGGCAAAAATTACAGTTTGAGTATGGCATTCATTCCTTCTTAATGACTAGGTGCACACACTGATGTTCACTTTGTGACAAGGAAATTTTAGCAAAATTGCAAATGGATAAGTAACTATTCAGTACTGCACTTGCATGCTCTTCAAAATTTTAATTATTCCAGTGAGGAGAGAAAATATAATTTATTTTCCTCATGAGACAGAAAATGAGCAAAAGACAGACAGCAAGGTCTGTTCTTTTAATTCATTAATCCAGTAATCTATATTCCACATTTTTGCAAATCAAATTTATCCTGCATAGTAAATGCAGTTTGGCAAGACTTCACTTGAGTATATGTGATTTTGTTAATCTCCTTTCAGATGTTCTTGACCACTCCACTTTTTTGCAAACATCAAAGCATAGATCACAGTACTTTGGTTGTTTTTTGTTTTTGTTTTTTTTCCTTTTTCTAGGCAGGAAGTGAAATACCCCAGGAATACCTTCTGTGAAACAAAGATGCTGATTTTGACAAATCTTTAGATCCTGTAGTCACTGGAAATTGGGGGACTCACACAAAATCTGTATTGGAGATCTCTTCCAAACCTTGCTTTTTGATATATAATAATTGTAAGCATTCCACATCAATCCTGTATTAATTTGGTCTTTTCTATGGGTATTTTCCCTCCTTCAAGCCCCTATACAAACTATGGTTTCAACCACTCTTACTTAGTCTACCAGACCTCTATATTTTCTAGTAGTGCTGAAGTAAATGTTTCATGCATTCCATAGTGCTACATATCAAGTAGCTCTTTCATACAATTTCTTTAGACAGTTTTTATTTTGCAGAAACAAAGTTATTTTTTAAAAACACCTTAATTCTCGCAGAGTGATTAAGACAGACAGATTCAATTAGGTTCCATGCTGAGAGGTTGTAGGAAATTTTGATTTCTTGGCATCTTTTCAGAAACTGGCAAAGACAAACATTTTATATTTCAACCAGGGTACAAAATTGACATTCTTCTCACTTTGAGAGCCCTCCAAACAGGATCTGAACTTGGATTCTTGTCATCATACATGATATAAGTAATTATATGCTTAGTACATCTAACATATTGTGGACATTGTATATAAACTATATCATCAAACTATATTAGTGCATTAAGTAAAAGAAACAAACTGCAAAATTCAAGATCCATGCACTGACTTGTAGCTAAAGGTATCTTCAGACATAACAACTTTGTATTAGGAAATATATCAATTGTCCTATTTACTCCCAACAATCTTTCCTATATGAAACTTTTTTTTTAATAATTATTTGTATGCAGAAATGTTAATACTATCTGTATGCTTTATCTCCTAGTACACATTCAACCTCTTGCCAAATGTTCTAATCATATTTATGTAGATTAAAATGCTTCAATGGACTGACTTCTTTTCAGACTGTACAGCCAGTGGGCCAAGGCAACAAGCTGATGTAAGGATGTAAAGGATAATTCATATTGTAGCATACCTTGGTTATTCTGCCTAAATAATTCAATAGCATTCACTCCAGTAGGGAACTTCTTGCCCGTGAAAGACATGATGTTTGCCCTATGAAACAATGGGACTTCACAGCAGCAGAATCTTCCTGTGGAAAAAAATGGATTAAAAACAAGGATAGTTTAGATTTAAAAGATTAAACAAGGATGCAAAGAACAAGAGAAAATATTTAAAAAAACCAAAACAAAAAAGAAGACCACAGGAACTAGAGGAAGACAGGTACCTGAGGTCATGGTCAAAATAAATCTCATTTGATGTATTCTGCCAAATAATAATTTAAAGTTGGCTGAACATTTCAAAACTTAAAGAGATTAACACCCTAAAGGTCTGCCTATTCTTTCTATCATCTTGTCTATTATTCCCCTCTTTTCTTTGACATTTTTTCTCTTTCTCTTTCTTTTCCCATCATATTCAGCTTGAAGCAAGCCCCATTTTAACTTCTGCTCATCAAATACAGTAAAGGTGCAAATATGCATTTTATTAGTCCTATTTGTATGAGACTAATTCCCTGATTTGATTGTGTTTTCCTCATGGAAACAACTATACTGGTATAAATCCATGCAAGTAAGAATTAGCATTAGTGTTGTTGGTATATGTGGTTTTAAATAAGCATGCCATTCTTTACATAGAGAGAATTATTGTGGGAAAACCTATTGATTTAAATGATATTGCTGATGTGAATAAGCTGCTAGGTTGGGCAATCTGTTGTGCAAAAAACACCCTCTTCTTCTTGACTAACACCCTCTTCTCTTGATAAAGAGAGCACTGACTGTGAGCCATAGCGTCATCATACTCATGAATACAAACCACTACTCTTACAAAGAGGTCATGCACACCAGGTTTAGGAATATAATGCATCTTACATAAGCATCAATATCTTATATGGATACTTAATTCACAGGGTTTCCATCCTGTTTGTATTAGGAATCTGGTGTTTTGATTTGTCAGAGAAGATCATTCTAAGAAGGATGCAAAATCTTCCTACCATTTGTTCGTGTAATGTTTGTCCTTCTCATTTTCAAACCCTAGGATCATAATTTATAGATAAAGTAAATCTGGATTATCGCACAAGAATGAGAGAGTCCTTCATTTGTTCATAATTTATTCTCACCCCGCTGCTAGTTCTGGCAGTTCAATCATTAGACACAGTCAGACAATAAAAGCCCACAGCATGATGCCTATCTGTAGAGTTTTGCTCAGTTTTTGCAATCTAGGCAGCAATATTCTCCTGTTAAGTAGGGGCAAAATTCTGAGTACCATGCAAATATGTTTTTAGGTCAGCTATGTGCATTATCTACTGTTGAAACAAATATGAGCCAGATTTAACCAATGTCAAAATCTGGCATTTTATCTCAAAATATTTTATGCTCACTCAGCTTCAGAATCATGTTTGGATATGAGATAAGAACCAAACCAAAATCTACTCTTAAAAGATTAAGTGTGTGATAACCCATACATATTTTATCCTTGTAGTCATAGTTATGCTCCCAGATCCAAATGAAAATTAACTGTGTTAAACAACTTGCTGAATAGAAGCTGACATAGTTACCAGTCAGTTATCCCTCAGTTATCACTCAGCTATCAGTCATGGTGTCTGCACAGAGGTAACCCTGCACTATTGTCCTGTTGGTCAATCTGTTATTCCTGTTCCTTTTCTGGCAAATAATTTATAGGGATATTTTGACAGGCAGTTTGGCAACTCAAGTAAAAGCAGGTTATTCTTATTTTACACCCCTAAAAAAGAATATTTCATAGTTTTGATTTTGGCCCCTGGTCAATTTTTTAAGGGATGGTGTGTAGGGTGTAAGCCACTTTCTTAATTCCCTTGTTTCCCTTTTTGCAGTCATTAAATGCTTCCTGGCACTATCCACCCTGATAGGTACAAGAAGATGCTGGAATGTCTGATTCATCCCAGTGAACTGGGGGATAGTGATGTTGTTATAGTTTACAGACAGCATGGGAATAACAACATGATTTTAGCTTACAGCACATGAGACCAATCTTATTCTTCCAAATCTTCTTTTTATACAGTGCTTCGGTGCAATGAGTATGATTGGGCATTCAGAGCCTACACCTCTTTGTAAACATCTTTGCTAGTAAACAAGTTAGAAAAACACCACCTGCTAACGGTTTTTCAACTCTCAAAGATTTTTTAGGTTCTTCCTCAGGATTTTCTCAGGCCAGAATGAGAGTTGTTCACTTGTCTTTCTCACAGACTCTAGCTAGTTCCTGAAGCCTAAAATCTGACCACTGTCAGTACCCACATAGTGATGCACAACCTTATTTCAAGCACTGGTAACATAAGACCTTGTATTCGGATGCAGCCCATTATAATTAAAAGATCACAGAATCAGTTGAGTTGGAAGAGATCCACAAGGATCATCAAATTCAACTCCTAGCCCTGCACAGGACCATTCCCAAGAGTCTCACCATGGGCCCAAGAGCATTGTTCAAATGCTTCTTGAACTCTGTCAGGCTGGTGCTGTGACCACTTACCTGGGGAACCTGCTCAGTGCCCAAACACCCTCTGGGAGAAGAACCATTTTCTAATATCCAACCTAAATTTCCCCTGACTCAATTTCAGTCCCTTCCCTCAGGTCCTGTCACTGTCACCACAGATAAGAGATCAGGGTCTGCCCCTCCTCTTCCCCTCATGAGGAGTCTGTAACTGCAATGAGGTCACCCCTCAATCTCCTCTTCTCCAGGCTGAACAGAGCTTTTAGACACTAAATGCAGAAGTACAACTTCTATTGACTTTTTACATGCACTTTAAAATGCTCTAGAAATGCGGGATGCACAGGCAGACTTACAACATGCAGTAAAGTGTCACACATAGTGTTTCCTAGGGGAAATATCTAACATTTTTGTTGGGACTTCTACTGAGCAAGGCACCTGACTATGAACTTAAATGGCAGAGAAAAAGCCAGGTTTGATATTAGGGCAATTTTTTAAATGGCAGGAATAATGAAGCTCTAGAGGGATTGCCCGAGGATATTGTTGAATATCCATCCCCAAATATCCATCCACGAATCTTGGAAAAAGAGAACAACTGGAGTTACAGGTGATCCTGTTTAGGGGTAGCCACCCGAACTTCATGAATACTTGAGGTTACCTCCAGCTTTATTTCTGTGTGCTATCCTGTTCCACAACTTACTATGAGATATATCAGCAGGACAAGCTACTTTAGCATGCTGGAAGTGTTTATTGCATCTGACAATGTGCTGTGTGTGGAGCTGGGAAATCCACTGCAGCACAGATGATCCACAGGCATGTCAAGATGCCACACAGGAGTTACAAGCCATATCAGCCACTATGTATTGCTCCTACTATTAAATCATCACCCTGAGAAGCATGAGGCACAAGCCAGAAAGAAAGACAAAATTAAAATTTAAAGTAGAATAATTATATGTTGACTCTTCTCTTTCTCAGTATCAAAAGGGGGAAAAAGGTTGCCAATAGATTTTGTAAGAAAGACACTGACATGGCAGTAGCAAACACACTCTTATTCTGCACTTTCTGCACAGCTAGTGTGCAAGACAGATCCAGACTTTGGCTTTTTCCATCAGTTTCTTGCAGGCTTTCTTCCGTGAAAGAAAGTGGCATTAGAAAATTGAAGTGTAGCAGCAGGGCTGAAGACATCTATTAGGACTGAAGAGTAGTGATGATATTTTTCAGAGGAAGTGCTTCATGGGAATGAGCAGAAAGCCTGCAGCATCCTGTAAGTTCTTCACAACAGTGTCCAAAAAGTGCTTATTGAATAACTTTTCTATTACAATTAAATATAATGATAATGATGAGGGCAAGGAAGTCCTTAACTTTAGCACCATTAGATTAAATGCAGGTGACAAGTGATCACTGTCAGGTTGAGAGTATTTAGTCTTCTTTATAAATTGAAACACTATGCCTAATTCCTATCAATGCTGTATTTATATCCTGAACAGATGGATTTCCTAGTCATCCTTGTTGTCACAGCAAGAATGCCAAGATTTGAGAAAACCTGGAAGAATTAAACATCGGGATAAATGAGTATCACTGGGGGAGATGTGTAATTTCCCTTCAAAGTATAATATAACAAAAAAAAAAAAAAGTCCCCTGACTCCTGCAAAAGGAGAAAGATAAAAAGAAACATTAGGAAATTTACATTGCCAAGACAAAGACTTTAAGAAACCCTATAATGCAGGGCCAAAGACTTCTATCTTAAAACCAAAGGTGTTCTATATGAATATGGTATCTAATGTTTAAATGTTAAAGGCAGTCTGCTTTGAATGCAGTATTTGATTTATGGCAGGTACACATGGGAATTTTCCGTTTCTTTTTCAAGGCAGGATTTCTGATCTCTCCAGAGACTGATCCCAAGATAAAGGACTGAATAGTCAAAGCATGACTAGAATTACATTTCATGAAAACTGAAGGAATTTCTCAACACTAGCAGAATGCATTTTCAGTGACCAAGGCAGCAGTATAGGTCTGGCATGAAAGACTCATTAATCCATGACAAGCCACAGAATGTGGCTTCTTCACTAACTCCTTGCTCTGATTGCCTTGCTATCAGTACCTGATATAAGTTATCAAACTTATAAAATGTATCTTAACAAAATGGAAAAAACACACACCTTTCTGTGTCCTATATGCACTTCCTGTGAAGTCATCAAGTTCAGCAGCCTCATTAACTTTGCAGTGTCTGAGCCTTAGTGAATAAGACAAGTTCACTCAGCCCTCTACAAATGCAGCTGATTGCACCATTTCAACACTTCAAAAAAAGAATGAAAAAAAGAGATTGATCAATAGTTACTACTCCGACAGTGAGACAGCCATGAATTATTTCAGTCAGAGTAGATTGTCCACTAAACCTAAACATTTATTTTTGTTGCATTCCTTTTGAAGCATCTAGAAGCTGTGCTGTTGGACAGAGTAGTTTTCTTATTTTAGTCTGAAAAAAAATGCAAGAGTGAAAAAAAACCCAAAAGAATAACATTTTTTTTCTCATAGACTAACTGGTTTAATTTCCCAGCTGGCAAAATAAGAAACAAAGCCATGTAGTTGTTAAATTGAATTTAAGTTGAAATGCTCTGTATGAACACACGTGTACATTGCCTCTATGATATTGACTATGAATAGAGATGCATAAGCTTCATTAGAAATAATGTAAATCTAAATAAGTGACAATAATCTGGTGTCAGGTGATGATATGACAGGGTACAGTTGCAAGTAAAAACATAAATAAAAAATGGAAGGAGACAGAAATTGGGCCTGATAGAGTAAAATCTGCTTTGCATCTTAAACACGTTTTCTGCTGTAATTTCTGCATAGTGTTCCTGTAATCAATACAGGCACAATTTCATCAGCATGCATCCACGTATTTTTGCTGAATACTCTGGTTTTTCAGGTAGAGTTTACACCACAGTTGTCTGCTACTTTTTTTTCAATAAGTTCCATGTTTATTCCACAAACATCCCAATTTTGGTCTCAAAAGAATTTTCCACATTGGATCAAATTTTTATGTCCCTCCAAATAATAAGCAAGGAAATTAAAGGCCTCTTTAGCATCCTCTTTCTGTTTTCTCCTATTTCTTTCTCTTATTTAAGTGTGCCTCAAACATTCCATCCCTCTGGCTTGAGGCTGAGCCTGTGCTCCAGGTCTGTGGCAGTGTGACAGGGAGGTGATGCCTTTCTCTGCAGAAACCCTGCCCTTGCCATTCTGCTGACTCAGGGGAGATTTCTGTGTGGCTAAGTTGCAAGTACCGAAATTCAGTATTAAACTGTATATATCACTTCACAGCAACATTCAGTAAGAATTTTAGAAATAGGCTACTAAACCCAAGTTCTAATGAAAGGAGAGACACCAGAGGACAAAACTATAATATATGGAAATCGTCTTTACATTTCCTATTTCATTTTATGCTTGGTCATTCATTAATCTGCTGCAATAATGTATTGAACCTCTTCTGTTAATTATGCATGTACTTTCTTGATGACAGTGGTTATTGGCTGTTATTTTTCCTGTCCATACAAATTAATAATAAAGTTATAGGAATTGTCTCCTTTTTTTCAGTTTGACTTCTTAATGCTTATATTACTGTCAATTTTCCAAAGACTGAGCTTTCAGCACTTTCAACAGCAAACATTATTATCAGAAAATGCTCAAGAAATGAGGAACCAAGTTATCTTTTAACATTACACCACCTTCTGTGGGCAAAAGAGGTTAATCCAGAGCACAAGAAAGAATTGTGCAGAATTCATAAAGAAGGAATATGCAGGTGCTCCAACTTAGACTAACAAATGCATTTTCTTCATCAAGATGTAAAGGAATAATGTCATTAAAGACAAAGAGCCATTGGACAGGAGGCATCTGTGTGTGCTTCACTAGAAGTTAGCTGCATGTCTGGCTATATCTATGTAGCAGCCAGGAAGACTTTCCATATCTTGTATGATTTCAAATGATTATTTCCTGAACTTGGTATTGTATAAACTTCAGTTTCATTTTCAAATCCTATGAAAGAAAACACAGTAATGTCCCTGAAACACAGGAATGAGAGTATAGGAATCAGGGAGCTCCTCCTGGTTGAGCCCCAGGGGTTTTGGGGAAAGAACAACCACACACAAAATAGAGCAAGAGCACTAGTTCCTAAAGTAGAGCTTCTGCTATCACAAAAGTTTTGCTTCTTTCCATCCTCCACCCTCTGAATATTAGCTCACAGGATGCATGGCACAGAATCCTGATAAAATCCCATTGATTTGTTATGTAGTAAAGTTTGCCAAACACTAACCCACAAACTTGGGATAGAATTAATTTCTTCTGCCAAAGCACTTAATCTAAATGTTGCAACAATCTAATGAAGAAAATGTTAATTTGAAGGTTGCCTGGGAAAGGGGTACAAATAAATACTCATTTCATGAATTTGAGAGATAACAGTATGACAAAGTTATTCCAATAAAAAACTTGCCAGTTGTGCAAACATTTTTTTCCCCAGCTTGGTACCATGGAATCGGTAGAAAAAAAGTCTTCCCACCTCATGACAGAACACGATGAAGAAATGAAAATAAGAAAGTATGTAAGAAAATATGAAATCTTTAATTAAAAAATGCCTCCTTCAGCATTTTGCTGAAATTATTAAGGAATTTCTTTGAATTGCAGTTATTTTCTTTGGCTTACAAGATGAATTTGGAGGTTTTATACTCCCTGATAGAAGTGGCTGTTGAAAACAGCAGAAATTATGAGGACTAAAGCACACAAGTTGTGACAGGCCTTTAATTATCTCACTGAAAACTGAAAAGGGGAGGCAGTCAATATTTTATGAGTAATGTGTTTCTTACATTTTGGAGGAAAAGAAATAATAGAAATATGGTGGGAAATGCCGTGATAGTTCATGTAAGAACTGTGAAAGACACATAACACTATTTTGGGACAAAAAGGAAAAAAGATTAGCTAGAAAGGAAAAATCCCATAAAACCTGGGTCCACTGTTCCAGAACAAGAACCCAATCCAGAATGTATGTTTTTCAGTACTGCCTGGTTGGCAACACCAGGATTTCAGTTTCTTGCTCTATCTTTGCTGATAACCAAAACCTTCATCATACAGATGGAGGCTACTCCTCCCTCATCTTCTCTCCTACCTGGCCCCAGCTCTCAGCATTATCTCCTGTGAGCTAGGGCCCTGTCCTGGGCAGAGGTGACACATTTCTCAGTGTCTGAGTGGAGTGCAAACCCCATCACCTCTCTCACCATCTACATTTGAGCAAGAGAGACCCTCAACCCTGCAGGCACACCCCTCCTCCAAGAGGCCATCAGCATCCAGCCCTTGCCACTGCAGCAGCCCCAGGTGCACCCAGTGCTGTCCCTAGAAGCAGAGTGGCAGCACCACTGGGCCCAACCTTTCTGCTGGCCTTGTGCTGGCCCTGGCCTCTGCCTGGAGCTGCTGCCCTGGAGGAGCTCCTCTCTCTGCACCAACCTTGTGGCACCCGAGGTGTCAAACCCAGCGAGCCCCGAGGAGCCTGGGGACCGGCCTTTCCAGTGCTACCACAGATCCTGTGGGACACTCACTAGGGATGAGGGAATTATCCTGTGTACAGCAAAGTGTGGGCCTTAATGACACTAGCAACAGTGTAGAGTTGTGATCCTGTTCGGGAAGTCCCTTTTTTCTTTCATTTTTCAAAGGAAATTTGTGTTTTCTTTAATCCCCTGAAGTGCTAAGAGCAATGTGACTAGAAAACCTGTAGTGTGATCAGGGAGCACTGAAACCAAACATAGCAGAGAATGAGAAAAGGAATGTAGAAATTGCAGCCTGGGTGGACAGAGTCAGTTTCTGAATAATGACTGCTCTTCGGTCAGCCTTTGTCTTGGGGTCAGAAACAACTTGAACCAAGCTAGCAGCTCTGCTACTTGTGAACAATGGATTTTGTCTGCAGGAAAAATTCTCTTCTGGAAGCTGGGACAGTTCAGTCACATCAAGCAGACTGGCTGATAGCAGCAGCAGTCCTTTCAAGAGCATGTGGCAGAAAATCAGAAGACAACATTTCAGCTGCTTGGCTCTATGAGGCCTGTCTCCATGGAGAGGAGACCAGTCACTTGCTAAGATTAGAGCCACTCTGACTAATATTTCCTGCACACCCTTTGATGAACCCACGCGAGGTGTCAAAATCCACAAGCTGGGTTGAGTCATCCCTCTCCAAAAGTAAGGATGCCATGAACTGGGTGCAAGTGCTGATAGAGCTTGTGGAGAGCAATTATCACCCAGAGACTACTGGGATGTTCAGCCATGCTCCAAGGCATGGCCAGAGGAGCATTTGCCTCGGCAAGGCAGGGTTTGGTACTTTGCAGCTCCTGGGACACTTTTCTTCCCAGGACTGGGAAGAACGCATGAGGAAAGGTTAAAGGGGAGAGAAAACCACCTGGTACTATGTAAGGACATCTAGCAATTTCAGTCTTCATTTTCCCTGGTGCTAGCTGGCACCAGAGTCTCTCAGAAATGCAGAGCCAGCAGTCTTCATCAAGACTAAGGACAACAGCAGGAGACGTGCTGCTCTGTGAGCCTTCCGTGCTGCAAACCTTCCATGCTGTTAGCTAAACCTGCACAGAGCTAAATTGCCATTTCTATGGAGCTTTGCAGGGTTGGGGGCTATCCACCTTGTGCAGAAAATATCAGATCTCACCCAAAACACTTTTCTTGCTACGTTACTCTTACTACTTTAACTTAATGACCACTCTCAATTTCCCTTTACTGACTGGCTTTCTATTGACGAAAAAGAAAACACATTTTTTAAGTGACAACAGACCAGTTTTTCTCCCATTTATTGTAGTGTCAACCTGAAAAACTATTGACATCAATAATGCTGAACATGCTGAGAGAGGAAAATCAAACCCCACAGATTCACAGCAGATTTGAAGGGATCACTGGCTCAGAGAAAGTATAACATAATTTTCATTGTCACCAGCAATCGTACCATTGCACTTGCAAGGAAAGCTTCTCTTTCAAGAGCATTTTCCAAAGTGTCTTTAGGTCTGTATATTATGCTGAGCCCTATTCTGATGAGGGCTAGTTAGCAGATAATTTACATTAAGCAAGACAGGAAGAATTCCTTTGTTTTCTCACCTCCAATGTTGAGGAAGTCTGTTTAATAAAAGTCCAGCTTTCAGGGTACTGAGTCCTCTGTGGACAAACACATTCTGAAACTTGCTTATTTGAACAAAACCCTGATGATGGATTTTATATGCTTAAGCAAAACCTGTTCATTGGAACATTGCTTAAACTACTGTTCATACACTGAAGTATTCCATGAAAAAAAAAGGGATTTTTCTGGTTCACAGAGTGCATCTGAACTCTGTCCTGAACTGCAGAGTCTATAATACACAGTGCTGAGAAACACTGAAAAAACTCAATAGGTTCCAGCATGAGTGAGACACTGAAATGCACTTAGACCTTCAAGAGTTGACATTACTTATGTGTATTGGGAACAACTGTCACATAAATAATTCCAACTCTTTGGTCTTTAGTTCCATATTTTTTTTCCTTCCTAGTTATTCTTTTTCCTCATTGTTCAAATTCCCCATCAGAAAATCAAACAAACACTTCTTGTCAAATATTTCTTGGCCTCTTGCTCCACATCTCAACTGCACTGTCACCACTTCATTTCACTTCACTGAGACAATCTATATCATGTGATAAATCCATTATTTACTGGAAGCTAATATGTATTATCTCATCTAGTGGTCTATATTAGAAATGTTATGATGATATACCATAACTATATAATACATTATACAACATATAATTATTACATATTGCATAATACATTATATAATTACTACACTGTGTTATGTACAAATGTAGTACATGCACTACACACCATTACAAAACATAATAACAGAATTATACCTAATATGATATTTTAAGACATATTTAATGTATGTATAGGAATAATTAATCATACATTTTTGTTAATCTCACTGATTTTTAACAATCTGTCCATTAGTTCATATCAAGCTCAAAGAAATTACTCTTTTTCACAGCATTTTCTTAAAAAAGAACAAAAATTAAAGGAACTGATCTATCAGTCATCCACTATCAAGGCACTTTGGCTATTTATTAGATATTATTTATATTACAAGATCATTTCCACAACATCATACTCCAATTTTACTTGTCTCCCTGTCTGGCAAACAGGAATTCTCTTAAGGGTAGAGGTATTAAAGCTTCCAGTTGCATCACATCTTTACAGATAAACAGACCAAAAATATATACAGCATGGAGAAGATACTGTGGATCTTCCATGGAGTTTAGAATACATATCTACCTTGACACATCTTTTGGGAATAATTTTAAGGTTGGTCATAATCAATGATCTATTTACAGCACAGAACTGTAAACCAAATCTGCATCCCTTCCTAGCAAGCCAATTAACAGGATTCATCATGTAAAAGAGGATATTCCAGCAGAATTTCTATTTTATTTATGCCGAGCTCTACTCAAAAATCCCTTTGGTTTCTGCTCAGTTAAGAACAGAACTGAGCTACTCATGCACAGAGAAAATAAAATAAAAATGTTAAGAAGACATCTTTTATCCTTCAGGACAATATTTGTCCTGAAGTATACAAAAACACTTGCAATACAAGATCATTACACTTAAATTATTTCAGTGGTTCTAGCTCTGCTAGACAAGGTGTGGTGCAGCCTCACCTTGAATACTGTGTGCAGTTTTAGTCACTGCAAGATAAGAAAGCTATTAAATTCTCAGGGAGTGTCCAAAGGAGGGCCACAAAGATGGCGAAGGCCTTGAGGGGAAGCTGTATGAGGAGCTGCTGAGGTCACTTGGTCTGTTCAGCCTGGAGGAGACTGAGGGGAGACCTCACTGCAGTTACAGCTTCTTGTGAGGGGAAGAGGAGGGGCAGACACTGATCTCTGCTCTGTGGTGACAGTGACAGGACCTGAGGGAAGGGACTGAAGTTATGTCAGGGGAAGTTTAGGTTGGATATCAGGAAAAGGTTCTTCACCCAGAGGGTGTTTGGGCGCTGAACAGGGTCCTAAGGGAATTGGTCAGCACCAGCCTGACAGAGCTCAAGAGTTTGAACAACGCTCTCAGGCCCATTGTGTGACTCTTGGGGATGGTCCTGTGCAGGGCAGGGAGTTGGACTCAACATCCTTGTGGGTCCCTTCCAAGTAATCTGATTCTGTGATTCTTTGATTGAGACCCCACCAGCCCTTCTGAGGACTCTAGTTTAGCTGCCCCTCTCCATACGTGCCTACATCTTCTGCCTCCTGTTCAGACAGACACTGCTTAAGAGTGGCTCTGCTGAGTCATAAAAATATTTATGCTTAGGCAACTAAATTCTTCTTGAACTAGCTTGAGACAAGCCATCTTTTGGCTTTGCACTAATTAGATCTCCATTGACTATAGCAGAAACTAGATGTTCTATATATTGGTACATACCTAGGAGTATACATCTCTAATATAATTGATTTTGACTTCTGATCCCAGAGGATATATTTAAATGCAAAGCTTCGAGACAAAGCAGTTACATCATTAACACAACTTACACGGCTGAGGCCATGGACAAAAGCAGAATTCAACTTCAATTACTTCATTTTTTGTAATGTGTTTCGAAGCATTTTAAAGCCAGAATATTTCTTGCGGTTATTGTAAGGAAACTAGCTGCAAAACTGAGAAAAGAAATGCAGAACCAGGCCAAAAGCAAAGGGTTTGTAAGGCAGACATGTAAGGCATATGCCATGCTAAGAAAATAAACCACAGTATTTTGTGGATAAAGAACATGTGGGAGAAAATGGCCAGATTTCCCAGTCTTCCTGGTAAAAATTGTAGCAGGTCACCTGTGAACATCCGGGCCCCTCCTTTGAAGGGTGCTTTTTTTCCTTGTCCTTGCTGCAGCAGATTAAGGTACATTCAGAAAGCCCAAATTAGTGACCTGGGACCTCCTCCAGCTGTCCCTTCCAAACGCCACCTGGGATAGCACAGTCAGACTGACCCTTAGCAACTCTCTCCCGTAGCTCTTTCCTGATGAAGCCAATTGAAAGACCAAGCCCCTGCTTGTCAGTGAAACCCAAATTAAAGGATTTGTCTCTGTTTGGGCAGGAGCTGCAGGTGCTGTGGGTTGCCCAAGAGGGCCTTTAGCTCTGGTGCTATTCCTGACTCCAGTGAAGCCCATCCTTGCCACCATATACTCCTAGGGAAGCAGAGCCCAGACATGTGACCAGCCTGGCAGAAAGCTTCCCATGGCAGGACTATTCTCTTCTGGGCATTTTCATCTCCTTTCCTTATTAAGTTGATCAAAGGAACCATGATTCACTTAAGATTTGTTCCACTGTAAATAAAGCCAAAGCCTTAACCACAAACACTTTACATATGCTTGTTAGCAGTGTGTAAATTATACACCAGTCCCTCCTGGCTGTCTGGAAGCAGCCAAGATTCATTTATTACCATTCCATGTTGTCTAACACCATCCTGCTGATCTGTAGGCAAAAAATGCACAGTAAGCATCAACTGACTATTATAAAAGGCTCCCACTTTTGCTGTTTAATGTATTATCTTACTCATAAGTCTTTGCATTACTGCAAGATTTCTGAACATTTAAGAAGTGTTGAAATGTGTCTTGCATGGTCCTTAAGACTTTCTGTTAGGTTTATAAGGTATCAAATGAACAGCTCAAATTTTTTCAAGATATATTCCTAACAAATGGAAAACTGGGTGTGTGGTAGTGGAACAGTTGATAGCCAGTGCAGGCATGCTCTCATTTCAGCTCTTTATGCACTGCTACCTCCCTCAAGTAACTGTTTCTCCATTGTCATTTGAGGGATTGTTTTAAAGTCAAGTTTCCAAACACATACTATACAAAGAAAATTTTATCACTTTAGGATTCCATACATGGGAAGGATTTGTAAGCAGACCTTCAGTTTCAGCCTCAGAAATCAAGGTGTGAAGCAGAAAACTGTGGCTTTATCTCCACAGCACACTGCCACTGTAACCCACTGCTGCCACCTCTGCACATCATGCAGGAGCAGAAGGGCAGCATGTGTCAGAAGTGCACAGAAAAGTTGCACTAAGTTTTATAAAACCCCTGTGAATGAACAGATAGGCTAGGTTCCAGTGAGTTGTACTTAATTTTGGAAGCAGTTATTAACCTAAAGAAAACACTGTGGTCAAAGGTAAAAAAATTGTAGAACTGAAATTTGAAATGTTTGGAGAAAAAGCTCAAAAGAGGCTTTGAGCAATAAAATTTCCATCCTCATTTTTCTATACATTTTGTAATTACAAGTTAATTAGAAATGAGCAACATCACAATGAACCAATGTACTAATTTATTAATAAAGACACTTTCAGGTAAAATATTTAACAATCAGTAAGAACACCAGAGACTTGTCATATTGTGCCTTAAGTAAATACAGGATAGAGCAAAAATTTTCATAAGCCTGACAGACTGGCCTAAGAGAGTACTCCACATATAACTGGAGATCCCAAAATCATAAATGGAAATTTCCCATTTCCCAAGAGATTTCAGAACATCAAATAACTTCACTACACTCCTCCTTGTGATAAATAAAATAATATAGAAATTGGAATTGGGCACTTTCGTGGACCAGTCTGACAAGTATATAACTTATTGCTTCCCCACAGAAAATTATAACCTAAGTCGACCTGAAAATCATATTTTCAAAGAAAAACTTGGGTTTTTTAAATGACAGGCTTAAATTATGGGTTTGGGAAGAAGCAGGATAGTGTACACATGAGAAACTGAAGAACTTTCTCCTCTTCTAGTTACTAGAGGTACCTGTGAGGGATAAGCATTAAAATTTGCAAACTTTGTAACTCCTACCTAAAATCCTGGAGGACTTGTGTAAAGAAATCTTGGCTTTTTGGATTGTTTTCTTCAAGAAATTTTAGACATCTAGAAAAATTCCAGAGAGCTGGATGTCAACAAGAGTCAGGTATGAAAAAGAACTTATGAATAAAGATAATATGTAGACTACTGCTTCAAAGTAACATACATAATTGTCATAGCGACTCTTAATCAACACCTTAAAGCACATTGTTGAAGTTTTTCAGGTGAATTTGAGCACTTCTAAAATTCATTCATTCCTTTTGCCATCCTGTCTAGTATATCATCATCTTCAGACATGAAACAGGTTTTTTAAAATGTTACTTAAAAAAGCCTTGAACACAAATTTTTCTCTTGACAATAATAATGACAACAGGCCAATTTAATTGTGGTTAATTAATTCACTCCGTTGAAGGGGAAAAAGTTATGTGTCTGGTTTACTTGTGTCATTTTGTCATGATACCTCTACTCCCTGGAAACCAGTTCTGGGAGAGTGCTCTCATCCCAAACATCCCATCAGTTCAAACCTGCTTGGCTGTCACCACTTCCAGACTCTGTCAATAACTGGTAATAAGGTGCTTTTATGATTCTCCTCTCCATGCTTATATAAAACATATTTATGATGTATATGATATAAATGATTGTGCACTGAGGTTTATATCACTCAACATTCTGCAATGAACACTTAATTCTCAACAGCTAAATGATCTGCTCATTGACAAGTATCAATCTACTCACTATATATGGCCTCAAATGAATATTTTGTTTGCTGTCTGGCCAAGTGCTAACTCTGCCCTGAAGACATGAGCATTTCTAAATATTTGGACTGTGGTTTTAAACTGTTGACTTTCTTACTGGAAGACAACCAGGTGAATGCATCTGATTTTGAATAGAGTTCCTACAGAAAAGTTTCAAAAAATAGAGGTGTGATCTCAGATGCCACTCTGATCCTTCAAAGGCATTTATGATGTTTAAAATGCCTGGGCCCAGCTGCCAGACGTGCATGACCAACAACAGCTCTTTGGGCTGGTTTAGAGACTACCTTGAGCTTACTAAGCAAAGCATCAATAGCTAGAAACACCTGGGGCTCCTTGTACACAGTTGCTGCAAATACACCACTTGTCATGTACATTTTAGAATGATAATCAGTTCATTTTCCCTTTTCTATGGTTTGCCCATTCTTAAAAGCAGTGTCCAGGTCAGAGATTGTATCCACACGGTTGGGGGCAGCCCCAAGGAGGGTGACTGGTTCCCTCTGCATTCTGCAGAATGCCAGGACAAGCTAAGGATGCTGTGCACAAGGCAGAAACATTTTGGAACCAATAAATGGGAAGGACTGTCAAATGGGAAGGACCTTTCCCACAGGCCATTTGCTGACCAGTGAATTATTTGCACTGGTAAAAAAATCTAAGAAAATCCATATAGATCTCCTTTAAATTTACAGGCATTAAATCCTTAATTTTGTTTATAACAACTGTTTATACCCAGCTATTCAGTCATAAGAAGCATGATACTGTCCTCGGGTGGGTAGCTAAAAATCATAGTATTTTCAGCACAGTATGTTGTTTCTTGCCTTTATTATATTTCCCATCTGAATTTTGACATATACTTGAGACATATAGCTAAAAGTTTCTCCCTGCAAGAACTTTCTTTATTGTCATGTAATCACATGGTTACAGGTCTTGAGTTGGTGTATTTAAGGATAAACTATTAAAATAGAAATAATGAGGAGGACTTTTTTCTTTGTTTTGAAAGCTTTTAGCAGATTCTAAGGGATAGATCTTCTCCCTGTTCCAAATCCTGTGATTCTGAATGAATGACTACCAAAACCACGAGTTGTTCAATGGTGCCATGAAAAATTGAGAAGATGCTGTGGACCCTTAACCCATCTTTCAGGGAGTCCTTACATGCAGTTTAAACCTAAGGAATATTAAGACTTATGTTGCCACCTTCAAATTAGTCTTTTTTCTTTATGCTATTTTTTTCTTTCTGTACTATGAATAAAAAAAAGGTATTTTTCCTATACTCTGCCATTGACTGTTTATTTTCTTTTCTTTCTTGTCACTTTCCTTAATTGAAATTAAAGAAGCCATAGCCTGCAAGAGCATGATTTGCTCCTTGTGCATGAAAACATAATGTCCTTCTAGGTTATCTCAGTGGGGTGCACTGTGACTGCAATGCACCAAAAACCCCCTAAAATTAAAAGCAAATAAACAAACTGAGTTTATGTTAAACAAAACAATGGAAAATTCCTATCAATTTAAGAGAGCAAAGTTGCAGAAACGTTTCCTATTCTTTGCCAAACTCTCTACTTTCTTTCTGCTCAGCAAGATAAGCAATACCATGCTGCATTTTCCTGACTGGTGACCATATTATCATAATGATTCTTTCCTATTACCATAAAAGGTTATAAACAATGAACTTAGAAAATTGGTAATGTTAAGCTGTTCATTGCAGTTGCCCTTACATCAAGACATGTAACTATCATTAATCATATAATTCATCGTTAGTATTATAGTAGGAACAGCACTAGCCTGAAATCATTGCAAAAGTTTTCAGGGTAAAAGGGACATTTTCATCTGCCACAGCTAAAATCAGTGTGATCACTGACTGTGACCAACAAAATTATCATTTCCACTTCAGCTGTAAGTCTTTGGTAACAGTATCACACAAGTCATCACAGTATCCGACATTGCAATCATAAATCAAGGACCTTCTTGTATAACACAGAAAAAAAATTATGACCCTTGGCTCTAAGGACAGATATTCAAAGGACAGATATTACTCAGTGATGACAAAAGTCAGGTTGGCTTCCTGTGTGTTTTGCATGACACCCTCTAAAACACATAACTACACACTAGTGATAGCAAACCTGTCTGCAAAAGGAAGTTCCTGATGCAGGAAATTACTCACCTCCAGAATTTGTTTGATCCCTACCAGCTCACTTGCAATTACTTCTGTATATTGAAAAGGAATGAAGCCAAAACATACCACTTCCATTTCATTAAACCAGGAAAATTTCCCCAAGCTAAATTCAGATAACAAGGATCCAGAACTTCCAAGCCATTCATTTAGGGGCGTCCTGAGTAAGCAAAACTTTTTTTTTTTTTCAGTCGAGGAAGTTTGTTACCTGAAATGGCCTTTATGGAAATTCTCTACCTTTATTAAAATGACTTGAAAATATTCCCAAAAGCCTCAGATTTGGAACATATTTGGCAGACTAGCCGAGGTCCAATCCTGTTGCATCACTGAAGGAATTGCAATGGTGATGGTATACATAAGGGAATTCAACATAAGGGCAAGAATATTTAATGCAATTGATCACATCAGCACCTAGAACATTCTTCTAGCTATCTGTGCTTGTGCAGCTAATCCAGTGCCTCAGAGAGCTTTAGTGCATGTGGATGTATAAAGAGAAGGTTTCTTATCTCTACAGTTTGTAATTAGCCCTCTCTTTCCTACACTCTCCTGCCTTAGTAAATTTAACCCTCGCAAAATTGAGTTAAAAATAGGAAAAAGATACAGAAATGCTTGCTGAAATGCCAGGAGTTAATCTGTGCTTACATGGGGATTTATCCCTTTGATCTTCCCTCTGACACCTGGCTGTGTCTAACATGGCTGTGGCTAACACTTGAGTTACAGTGCAAAATGCAAAAGGAATGCAGGCTCCAACACTCCCAAGATGCCATAACAACAAAAATGCAGTGCACAAACACTTTTCTGTCTAAGTTACTTATCAAAATGAGCACTCATAAATGCAGTGTGGAAGGCACTTTTTCTCCAGGTAAGGACTGCAGAGCAGAAGCCACCAAAGCTGAGCACTAAGAAAGCAATAACCAAGTCCTTCTGCAAATCTTACTGTGACTGTACGAATATTTTTGCAGTTACATCACCTCTGAGTGATGTTTTGATGCTTGTCTGACTGGAAAAAATTCCATTTCTACCGACACAGAAGTAATTTTTAATTAATCCAAACATAAAGGTAAACCTGCTGAAAATTAAGTCATTCCCCAGGTTTGACAGTCTACTTCTCTGAATAGTGATTGAAAGGTTCTTGAGAGGCAGAAGGCTGATGGATACAGGTAAAGTGCACCAAGTACTGCATTAGGATAACTGAGCAGGTTTGATGAGCCCACCATTCTGACTCAAAGTGTTGAAGAACACCTGCAGTGCAGGTAGCTCAGTGAACAGGCTGCAGATTGAGCTCTGGGTGGCAGCATCCAGAGGCAAGAGGCCAGGAACTGGCACTGGTCTTTTGCACAAGAAAGGGTATGGCCAGACTCTCAGGGGCACAGCAGGGGCCAAAGACCCCCAGACATTCACACGCTTAGACTGTGAGGATATAAAAGCCCAGGGTTTCCTTTACTTGGGTTCCCTCCTTAGAGACCCCCAGTTTGAGCTTTTATCTTGTTATTTAACTATTGCACCAAAATTAAATTATTTCAAGGATCCAGATTCTGGAAACCCATGGCTGAGTCCTTAAGGAAACCTGGTCTGTCTGTGTGAGAGGGGGGTGTGCAGGGAATCAAACGGGGACCTCTCAGTCACTGGAGCCACCCCTCACCAAGGTGTCTCTGTCCCAGCTCAGGTGGTGTGAGTGTGACTGCCAGAGGGGCTCCTGGATGGTCAGACAGGAAAGCTTCCTTAACACACCCCGAAGTTCAGTGCCAGTTTCTCTTGCATGGTAGTTTGGAGCCTATGTCAAAAACTTAAAAATGAGTTAGTGTGCCTAAAACACAAGAAGGCATCTGTGCTAGTAAACAAAATGAGCCCAGAGACAGAACCATACAGCAAGCCCCTTACCACATGGAGAACTTCTCTTCCAGTCCAAAACAGTGTCATAGATTCTGGAATGTCATGGGATGGCCTGTGATGCTCCCTGAACTATACCCAAATCCTGTTTGGGAAAGCACTAGATATGTCACCATGGGACTGTGTCCAGCCCTTTCAGAATTTGCTAATACGCACTTTATGTATCTACCTTCAGGAAGCCACATTTTTAGCTTATCCATCTGCTGATAGTGTTTATACAGACTCACAGTTTAAGTTCAGGGCTTTGCTGGTTTAAGTGTTTTTATGCTGAGAAGCATGTGTCCAAGAGTACTTTATCCATCAGTACCTCCAGCCCATGATACCAAACACTTTTACCCAGCAAAATCCAACATTCCAATATCAGTTTCTCATTCAGAATGACCTGTGCCAACTCAGAATGGTGCCCAGGAGTTGCCAAGTGCTGTCTGACATGGCTCAAGTCTTGACAAAAAAATTCTAAGAATTTAACAATAGAGAGGGCTATTACCCAGGGCTATACTCTAATATGGCTTAATTTATGAATATAGATGTAGCAGGAGAGACTGCTTTTATCCATATGTATCTGCCAGCCCAAGCTACAGGCAAGCACTACACAAGGCAGGCCTTCCTTCCTTCCATTGTCCCTATCATCAATATCTACAAAACAGCTCAATTCAAGAACTAATTACATTTAAACAAAACAAACTGAGGACATTATCTTTTTTCTGTACATCGAGAATTCCCTACCCAGGACTTTGTATTATCAACAGCAAAATTGCATAATTTGTATTAAAAGCTAAATGTTTGCTTGTACATTAAAAAATGGTGTACATGACAGCTTTCACAAAAATATTTTTAATACAGTATATATAAAAAAGAACATCTTTGAGACTTGGAGGTTGTAAATCAAACTCTAATGGAATCTGTGGGAGGATTGCTTCAGTAAATGCAGGCACTTGCTCCCAGTTCCAGCAATGTTAAATTTCCAGTAACCATTCCCATTGGAATTCGTCCAGAATTGCAGAAATGTATCTAAGAGCCAAATTCAGTCCAAAGTACTTTTAAAAATACTTTTATAATCATGCTAAAATACTGCCAAAAAGGATCAAGATACAGGAATTCCTACTGTGATTACTGACATTTGTTTAAAATATTAAATACTCTGAGTATAAGATCAGTATACATTGTTTCTGTTTTCGACATAACCAATTCAGTCTTGAGCTTCTTAACTGTTTTGTAAATAAAAATACAAAGTTTTTAGGCCAAGCCTCTAGTATACATCATATTGTATCGGCCAAGGGGAAAAAATAAACATATGAAACAGAGATTATTATTGAGATATTTAGAATTTATGTTTACTAAACATTGCAAACTGAGAATGGGTCCTGAAAGAGTAATCTGGATCATCTGACACAGAGTGTAAAACAGGTGAGAATTCACAAAATTAAGAGACAAAGTTGTATTGCATAATGGAAGTATTGCAAAGGTGACTCCTTCAATTTACTGTAAAGCAGATTATAATATAATACACACTCTTCTTTCAAACACTGTGTAATCACTAAGGGAGTAGCAATCAGTATTTCACTTTTGAAATAAGAGGATCTATTGAGCAAAACTTTGAAGCAGATTTTCCCAGCTCTAGCTCTCTTCAAGTGACAGAGAATATACTTCCCACATAAAAGTGAAGAATTTTATTACAGAACAGAGCAATAATCCAAAACCAATTTGACAAATGGGAGAAGTAGTCTCAAAACATAAGTACAAGAGGTGATAATAATCTACCAGAATACCAGTATGGGGATAACTGAGTACATATTCTTTCAAAAAAAAGGTTTACCATGGAAGGTAATATTCAGATGAAAAATCAGAAATGCCATGCTAGTGGAGGAAAGCCATACTGGCATATTTGAAATATGCCTCTAAAGACATGAGGAAGTACTATTTCTATTCTTCTCTGCTTTGGTATGACTTCAGTTGAACAACTGCACCTAATTGGGATGGCAGCATTTCAGTAAAAGCAAAACAAAAGCATACAGTATAAAAGCTACCCACTGCATTTTCTCCACTGGATGCCTTTTTGAGCATGATATTTTAACTATTTTCATGAACTTAATTTCAGTGATGTTTGCATGGAAGATGAAGGGGATGTGAAGAACACTCACTACACAAGTAATATCTTCTGGCCCCTGCTTCACATGAGTGAGATAAATTGTATGAACATATAAACACTCCACCCTGTCTTAAATACCTCTCCAGACTTCACTGAGTAACCAGTGTACTGTCTTCAATAGGATAAGGCTGAAGCTAAAAAGGAAGCAAACCTGAAAATTGCTTTTGTTAGCCCAGAACACCCAAATCCTCAAAGAACTCATTAGAAAAGCCAGTATTGACTAAGTTGCAAGCTGTTTTCCCAGCTCACTTCAGTTTCTTTTTCATTACTATTTATTTTAAAAATAGTAATAAATAAATAGTAATAATTCCTTCAAATCCTATTTCTGACATGAGATAGATTTATCACTCTGTTTGCCAACCGAACAGCTTTCTAATGTTTTTTTTTACTTTGTTCAGGGCTCTGAAGCACCCCAGATCCCTGGGGCAATGATAAGGAACTCCACATTTTTCCTTTTTGTAGAGCAGACCTCTGGCAGCCTGCAGAGAGGGGCAGCTATAATAAGGAGCATGTGTCAGACCCCGAGCATCTCCCCTTTGCCCTGACTCGATCCAGGTGTCTCTGTTCTCTGTGCTGCAGTGAACCCACTTGTACCAGGGGCAGAACAATACGAGCTCTTAAACAGGCACAATAGTTGTGGCTTCAAACCTCCAGAAATGTCATAAAGTTCACTCAGCAACAGCCAAGGACTTCAAGAAAGGCCAGCTTAAGTACTGAAAAGGAACACACACTCACTTTCTGTTTGAGATGTAAATACTGAGAAGTGTTAAGCCCTCTTCAGTTGCAGAGGAAGATTATTTCCCTTGGCTGCTCTCTGCCTCTTGGGAGTTTAGGGATGCTTAGCATTTTTCAAGTTTTTGTCCAGTAATATAATGAAACTGTAAATACAGTTCAGGCACATATTTTCATGGCTTTGCAGATGAATATTACATACAGGGGAATTGGTGACCTCTGTAATGGCAGGCTATAGCAGAATGAAATATTTTTTATGTGTGTTCATTTTCCCTTTCTCTATTCCTTGGTATTTAAATCAGCATACTAAAGAAACAGATATTCCCTGCACCATAGCACTTCTGCAAGTAGAACCAGAATCGCAGAATCAATTAGGTTGGAAAAGATCTTTAAGATTATCAAGTCCAACCCATACCTAACACCACCTTGTCAACTAGATGGCTGCACTGAGTGCCTCATCTGGTCTTACCTTAAACACTCCAGGGATGGTTACTCCACCACCTCTCTGGGCAGCCCATTCCATGCCCAGTCACTCCTGTAAAGAGCCTTTCTGATGCCCAGACTAAACCTCCCAGGTGCAGCTTAAGACTGCCCTCTTCAGCACTCTGATTTTGTCTAGGCTGGTGATTATTTTATTCACAGTAGCTGGTATGGGGCTGTGTTTTGGATTTGTGCTGAAAAGAGCGTTGACAATACTGGAATGTTTGCAGTGTTGCTGAGTAGTGCTTTCACATTGACAAGGTATTTCTGATCTCAGCCTACCAGAAGAGGAGGGTGGGACTGCAAAAAGAATTTGGAGGGGACACATTCAGGACAGCTTGACACAGCCAATAGAACCCCAGTTAGCTCTGAATCCTGGCTGTGCCAGGGGCTGTTCCCAAATCTTTACCAGCAGTCTCTGGTAACAGAGCAGAACAAGGCTGTTCTTCTACAGCAGCAGGTGTTGTGGTGTCTAAGCTTCGGAGCAAGGACTAGAGAAGGCTCTTTTCTGTACAATTTCTCAGAGATCTTTATTCCCCAAGAGGGGGGGATGAAAAAGAGCAGGAGACAAAGCTCCCGCCCCCTTTTAAACCAGGGAGAGAGGAGAGTGAAATAAACAGGTGATTGGCCCCAGGACAGATGGACAGGGGTTTTCCACAACATAGGGCAGGGTCAGGGGAAAGATGGACAGCTGACTGAAGCTTCCAGAGACAGGGCAGGAGCATGAGAGGTGGACAGAGAGACAAAGGAGGAAACATCCCTGACCCATCATGGGGAGGGGGGGGGATGAGGGGAATAGGGAGGAACCATTGGGATACACAACTCAAAAGAGCTTAACAAAAACCCACCACCACAACAGCTGATCTCAGTTGAGACAAGGGATACCCCACACCATATGGTCTCTTGCTCAACATATATGAAGCTGAAAGAATGAGGAGGAAGAGGTGGATCATTTGGAAGGATGACGTTTGTCTTCCCAAGTGTCAATGTTTGGTGTGATAGAGCCCTGAACACCTGCCTGGCCATGGGAAGTGGTGAATTAATTCTTTGTTTTCCTTTGCTTGTGGGTGCAGTTTTTGCTTTACCTATTGGACTGCCTTTATCTCACCCCAGAAGTTATCTAAGCTCTGTCTTTCTGACTGTCCCATCCCGCTGACAGGGGACTGAGCAAGCAGCTGTGTGGGGCTTGGTTGCCAGCTGGGGTTAAAACATGGTACAGAGACATGACAGTAATTATTTCCCCTCCTTACCTTTTCACAGGTAATCATCTGCAGACAGTCATATCAATAACTGTTGTGGTTTGTTTTTCCTTTCCTGGTTTTGCCCCAGTTTCCCCAGGTTTCCTGGTTTACTCCAAGTTCTCTCCTCCTTCCCCTCGTTGTCAATCCCTAGTTATGCTACACCTCTTTCTCCCTAGAAAGGCCCCTTCACAGCACAGCTGTGAAGTCCCAGCCCTAAGCTGAAATGAATGCCCAGCCCTAAGCTGAAATGAATGCCCAGCCCTAAGCTGAAATGGAGCCTCCAGCACAATAGTGGGGGTGGGGGCTCCAGGTAATTCTGGTCAGGGCCATTAAAGCCTGTTAGTGCTCTCAGAACCCTGCCAAATTCAGGGTTTAAAGGTATATCTTGTCTAAAGATATCATTATCAAACTATGTTAAGGAAAAAAAGAGCTTGGTGGCTCTGAAGACCATTTTCCCACAATGCAGCAAAAGGTGAAATATATTTTATCAACAGAAAAATAATAACAAAGTGTGATCCCATCAAATAAACTTTCCTATTGCTTATTAATAAATCAAGCCATTACATCCAATTTTGACAAGGTTCCTCAATTCCTTACTATCATGTCTACTACTTTTAGAGTGGTATCTCACAGTTTAGACCTATTCACTATGTTATTAGAAACTGATTGACATCTTGACTTATTTTCTCCATTCCAGCTTGTACATTGTGGTCACACTTCAAGAGAAATTGAAAATGCTGTCTGGGCCAGATTCATTTCAGTGACGTACACGTAAAATGAATTTGACCAGCTGTCACAGGTTTCTCAACTTATTTTAGAATAACTTCAACAATGTTAAATGAGCTTCACCAGAAACTGGAAATGCTCCATCAATCACTACATTTAATACCCATAGATTAAATGCTGAGCACCACCTCCGGCAATGATTGGAATGTGATTCTTTCTGTATCTCCTACACATATCTTAGCAGCACCATTCTTAGAGATAGGAAGTTCTTCCTGCCCTTCATACTGTTTATACATTTTCATACTTATCTTTCACCTGAATGATTTTACAACATGGAAAGCTTCTTCACATTTTATTGATGTCCCTGCAAATTCTGTGCATACTATGAATTTTCATGAAACTCCAAACCTCTATCTTTAGAGGTTCCTATGTATTATGAAATCAGTGATAGTTGCATCCTCCCCACATGCTCTGAGAAATGAAGATTTGTTAGTTTGAATCTATACACAACTCTTGCTGTGAAAATAAAACAATGCTTCTCACAGTGAGTTAAAGTTATCACCAGGAGGGGTGAGCATATGGGCAATGAGCTAAGAACTGCTTAAAGTCTCTGGTGACAATTTAGGAATAGATTTTGTATCATTTTCTTTTAGTAAAGCTCAAAAACTGAAGCAAATAGGGTGGGTTTTTTTGTGAATAGGAAGATTAGTGTGTCATTTCCTAACTATTTAGAGCTCCACTCTCCTGATGACTGTTGTTGTTGTTGTTAGTGCCCCACAGAGCTGTATGGCACACAACCACTTTTCATCTTGAGGGTAGATGTAGTATTGATCAGGGGAGCAGAGAGGTTTGAGAGGTTTGTATTCACAGCGCATGTCAGTGATCCTGATGAGCTTCTTCAGGTCCCACTGGGTCAAGTCCCTGCCTGTCACAACTGCACAAGACCATTTATCTTGTGTCTGAGGTATTTTGCTTTCATGTCAAGCAGGAGTGTGTTGATAACTTTGCAGCCCACTATGGATCTCAGCAGTCAGCTAAAACTGTGCCAGAATTCCTCTCTCCACTGGGAACACTGCTGCTGCTGCTGCTTGTCCTTCTGGGCTTTCAATCCATAAACATGAAAGTAATTCACTAGAACAAAGTTTGCAGCAATGCAATTAAAAGTTAGCTTTTAATTTTTAAGTTTCTTATCAGCTTAGATCAGCATCTCTTGTACAAAGTAATTTCTCACTCATGCTTCCTCCAGGCCACTGTTTCTTCTCAGTGCAGCTTGTTATCATTTTGTGGTATGTATCACACCAGCACTGGTGTGCTGGAATCCTGATACCTACGTTTATTTGGGAGAGTGCATGGAGCTTCCTAAGCAAATGGCCAGCAGCCAGTGTATGACTCACCCTTCTCTCTAACCTTGAATTCAGCATTCCCCCTCAAAGGGATACTTACCCTTCTTCATGGGGATATCTGCCTTTCCTCTGTCCAGGCCACTTTCCCCTGTAGCCAAAGGTTGGAACTATTCTTCATTTTCTTTCCCTCCAAAAGAAATGGTGTTACCTCAATGCTTACATCACTCAGCCTTCTGAGTTTCTCTCATGGCTCCTTAGCAATGACTACATCAAATTTAAGGGTTTGCCAGCACTATAAAAAGCTCTGGTTACCCCATTGGAGGATCTTGTGCTTTCAGCACCAGGAAGTATCTGGACAGAACAAGTTTACAAAAATGAAGCAAGTGCATTGTTATTCCAACCAGTCTGAGTTGAACCTTCATTTCCTGTGTTTCAGCACTGTACAACAAAGCACGAACATCTATACCTGGATTATTCCTGGTAGACGTAGCTCTAATCTGTTTTCAAGTTCTTCAAAGACAGAGATGCCGTGACCTTCCCTAGGCAGCTCTTCCATCCTTTCCATCCTTTACTACTTGAACTGTTAGAAAACTTCCCTGGTGTCTAACCTGAATTTTCTGATGTAATTTAAGCCCTTGCATCCCATGGCATACATATGTCATAGACAAAGAGAACAAATTAATTCCCCGATCTTCACTGAAGACCTTTACTTATTTGAAGTTTGACACTTCTTTCCCTCTCTTTTTCTGTGCATAATCCTTTCTTATTTCATCTAAATAATGCTTGTTTGTTCAGCCTTTACTTGTAGGTCATGTTAGCCAGTCCTGTGGTCTTTTTTGTGGATCTCTGCCTGAAACTCTCCTTTTCTTCTCCCATGAACTGGAAGCCTCTGCTTCTGTAGAACCTTCATCAATGCTGTGTAAAGACTAAGGATTACTTCTTATGTCTAGCAAGTTATATTTCTCTTCATCTGGGCATCTTCATCTAAATAAGGTGTACTAAGCATGTGGGTATCACCTATGTGTAAAAGTAGTAGCAGAATAATCAGTTGCTTCTGTTGGTTTTCTTTATTAGATCTTTCTTAGCCTCAGGTTTTTCTAGCATTTGCTAGGAATGGTACATTTCCATCATTTGAATTATGAAAGAAAAACACAAAGTAAAGCCAGGGACAAATTCCAGTAAAGGTGAGACAAATTGTGACACTCAGTAGTGATGTGGTTGTCAGAGGTTATTTTAAAGGCAATACTGAGGTAATACAGAGAGGTCTGTATTAGAAAGACACATTTGTAACTGAATTTTTGGTTAAAAAACATATGAAACTGGAGTTTAAGAGGTGTCTGCTTTCTTTGGGCTATGTGAGAACTACATGTAGACAGTTTTGCTGGGAAAGTACTAATCATAGAGTCACAGATTGGGTTGGAAGGGACCTCAAAGTCTTTTGTTTCAATGCCTCTGCCATGAGCAGCAACCTTCCACTTAACTGTGTGGCTCAAAGCCCCATCCAGCCTGAACATCCCTGACCTTCCAGGGATGAGGCATACACAGCCTCTCTGGGCAACCTGTTCCAGTACCTCACAGGAAAGAATTTCTTACTAAAATCAGATCTAAACCTAGGGTCTCTGTTTGAAGCCATTCCCTTTACCCTATCCCTACATACCCTTGTAAAATGTCACTCTCCAGCTATCTTTGTAGCCTGCCCTTTCAGTATTGGAAGATGCTCTAAAGGTCTCCCTGCAGCATTCCTTTCTCCAGGCTGAACAGCCCTTACTGGCTCAGACTGTCTTTATAAGAGAGCTCAGAGGATCCCCTCTGATGATCTTCGTGGTCCTCCTTTGGATTTGCTCCAGCAGGTCCATGTGCTCCTGTTGGTTGCTCCAGAGCTGGATGGAACACTCCAGGTCAGGTGTCAGGAAAGCAGAGTAGAGGGGTGGAATCACCTCCCTCAACCTGCTGGCCACAGTCATTACAACTCCAATGAAATCTGGTGGAATGCCCACCTGGCTTAGGCCCTTTATTCCATAACAAAGGGAGTTACCTGAACACATCATTCCCATGTGACTAGAGACATAAACCCTTACTGTCTGGTAGGCTGAAAGAAATATTGCTAATGGGACTAAATAACTGACAGCAATGACAGAAATTTTGGCAGCAATCAAATACAATTTGCAAAATAAATGCTACAAAAAGGCATGCCCTCTATTATTTTTTGCCAATTTTTAAATTAAAAGAGTGAGTCATACTTCATATGCTTCCCAATACTTCATGTGCTTCACAATTTTACTGACTCCTTGAAATTAGTGAGAAAAAGAAACATGATACATGGAAAGTTCATAGGCTTTTACATGCTAGTTTAAGGCCCATGGGTTAGGCCTGTTAAATGAGGCTGGAATCTAAACATTTGGTAGCAAGTTCTGAAAAAGGGAATCCACATTTTAAATTTACAATCTCTATGCAGAGAGGGAAACATTAATAAAGAGTATTTAAAATTAAATACACTTTCCTATAGCTCATCAGTTGGACTCCATCAGGGTAGATCTTTACAAAAGCATCCTTTTTTCTGGAGCTGGATCCTTGATTGGGGCCACAAGGATGTAGTACCAAAGATCAAAAGCACAAGCGTAATTAAGCACAAGCGTAATTATTTTCCAAATACTATGTAGGAGTCATTCTTTTCATTCCAAACAAAGGTCAAAGTAGGAATGGTACAGAAAGCAGGAAACCCGAACAATTTCTTCTCTGAGAGAGTGCTAAAGGAAGGAGACTGCACTACCTACTATTTGCTGTTGAAGTTGATCCATTATTTAGCAAAGAGGACTCTGAGGAAAGTGCAGAATTAAAACCAAGACACTGTAAGCACAGCTCACTCATGTTTAAATACATGACTAGGCAGAGACATTAGCAGGAAGATACACAGTGCATACCATACATAATTTTTCTTACAATGTTTACAGCCTACTTACTGACTGAAGTACTAAGGTCTAAAAGCACCTCAGAGCCCAATTTATAAGAGAGCAGGCAGAGTTCACTCAGTAATGTTCCTACATGCAGTAGAGAACCAGGTCCAGCGTTAAGGACAGAAACACAGGACTCACACTAACATATTCCCAGTGCCTTAATCACGGGATAAAGAATGTGTCCATGGCTAAGAAAGCAATTCCCAACTCTGGGAACAAAGACAATATCCATGGTCAAAAAATTAAAAAATTTATATTTTTCATTACGTTCACTCAGATGCATTAATTTATTATGGGTCAAATCTATGTTTCTCAAGACAAACCATCCTCAAAGTTAATTCAAGAGACTTCCATGTTATAGTGACACCTCATCAAAGGTGGAGGACATCTCTTTTGTGTGCTGGAGCCATGATGCATATAGCTACATGGTGGCTTTCCACTCTTCCCTGGCCCTGCAGCTCATGGTCATCCACAAATGTTATTAATGAAAAGATTCAGCATACCAAACCTTGAACAGAATTTTGGAACTTCTATCTAGGCCTAAAGCTGAGCATTGGGGAAAGTCCTATATTCTGCAATACAGGAAAAAGGAACTACTCTGTGAATGTCATGAGTGAAAGATTCTTTGAAAGAAGCCTCTGAATGCCCTTCACAGATGGCATCTTTCACTGATCTACTGACATGTTTTTTTCCTGGAATGCTGAAGTTTGATGACCATTTGATCATATTCTATCTGTCACACAGTGTTAAAATATCAATACTGAATTTAATTTTTGTAGAAGGATAAGTAAATATTCCGTTTCTCTTAAATTATTTAAACAGGAATGCATTATATGATATACATCTGTCTGCCCCAACATGCTTTAAAGAAAAATCTTATGTCTGCTAAAAATAACACTTCCATTACAGTATTGTTTTCCATTTTAATTTTAATTTCTTGTTATAAATTATTATATTTTAAAAAAGATTTTATGATTGAAAACCAAATTATAAGCTAAAGAGCAACAGCCAGAAATATCTGTTACAGCTTGTCTAAAGTAATTGTCTAAAATACAGAAATTGTGAGAGAAGAGTACAGGTTAGAGGATAAAAAATTGTTTGCAGGAAAGAATATTCATCGTGAAGGAACTGGATTGAGGCTCAAGAATTGAGAATTTTGAACTTGCTTCTGTTATTATCTTGATGTGGCTTTAAACAAGCCACTTTATGTTTTCTAGATACATTTTATTGGTGAAACAGAAATAGTAGTATTTCCTTACTTTACAGGTATATTAATAAGGATATTCATGATAATAAAAAACTACTGTGATGTTGACTGATGACACAAATCCTCCAATTAATTAAAAGAGAATTTGTATTCTTTTCCTTCTTTCAACCAATGTTTAATAGCTCAGTTGTCAGCAACAGAGTATTTGTCAAGTGAGATAACAACCTGGGAACCAGAGACTTAGAAGAGCAGCCTAAATTCCAGGTTCTGCCTCTGCATTCACACTCAGTACTTCACAGCAACTTGGCCAAGAAAAAGGGACTGATACGATCAAAGGGAGAACTGGTTTAGTGAAGTTCTTTCCTGCCTCTGAGGAAAGCATTAACTCTTCTCAACACTGAATTTGCAGGAAGCACTGACCTGACATGGAATTTATTTGCCTGAGTTAACTTGACAACTGGCAGGCAGCTGAGGGATGTTTCTCTTCCCCCAGTGCCTGAGCTGCTGCATGTGAGTCGTGTGTAACCGAGCTCTACTTGTCAAAGGCTGTAACAGAACAAGCTGCAGCCTGGGTAGATGACATATACAGCCACCAACACGAATCTGAAAAAGGTAACTCCACTGCTGCATCACTAAGGGACACTTATCATCTGTCACAACTCAGTGACAACCTTTGGAAACAGAAAATACAGAGCATAAAGGTAAAGATGAAAGATGCTGCAATGATGTCTTTAGCCTTTGCTAGGTCTGAACTACTGTAATGAATGCAGTTCTTAACATTCATCACAGCATCCAAAAGATGATGAAACTAACGATTTCCTACTTTCACAGCCTTCAATAGACATGATAACATGAATCTGTGTTCCTTGTAAGAATGGGCCTTTTATTCCAGAAATAGCCTCTTCCCCTCTGCTCTGCTCTAACCTGGCTGCCAACAGGTAGAAAGTCCTGCATTGTGTATGACTTCACAGAATGACAGAATTATGGTGGGACAGAACCTCTGGAGATCATCCAGTCCAACACCCCTGCCGAGCAGGGTCACCTAGAGCAGGTAACACAGGAGCATGGCCAGGTGGGTTTGGAATGTCTCTGAAGAGGAAGAATCCGTGACCTCTCTGGGCAGCCAGTTCCAGTGCTCTGCCACCCTCATGTTGAGGTGGAACTTCTTGTGCTTTACTTTATGGCCATTGCTCTATGTTCTGTCTTTGGACACCACTGAAAAGAGTCTGGCACCATCCTCTTGACACCCAGCTTTGAGGTATTTATATGGGTGAAGGGATCCCCTTTCTCATTTCCCTCTTTCTATTAAATCATTTGAAAAAAAAGTTGGGGGGTATTGACCAGAAACAGTTTTTCAGTTCCTGAGTTTTTGTACAGGCACATTCAGAAGGAATCATTCTCTTAGATTTATGATTTCAGAATTTAAAATTTCAGAAATTAAATGAGTGATGCTTAGTGGTTTGATCGGTAATGGTGTAAAGTTTGGTTGATAACCTGCTCCACAACTAGATAAAATCTTTATATGGTATGAATTTACTTCTCATTTTCATCTACCACATTCACATAAAAAAAACCCTACACAAACAAGCAAAATATGGAAATTGTTACTAATAATGTAACTTGCAGTATCCTGTGTTCAGATATCTCAGAACTAGGTAAAAAAATGCAGGTCTCAACCATCTCACAGAAAGACTAACAGAATAAAAAAAATATGTTAATTTGAAATTTCATTTAAAAGTTAAGAATAATCTTCTGAGTTTATACAAGAAAATGGAATGAAGACTGTGAGAGTAGGCATTGAAAATTTAAGACTGGTAATTGATACATGCCATAATCAATGTAATTTCAGTTATCCTATTTTTTACACTTGTTTTTAAGGTACAAGCTGATGGATTTTCCCTGTGATTTCTATAAATCAAACTCACCAGGGCCTTGGCTCCTGAATCATCACTTATTCTGAGAAATGCTGCCTGATTTTTGCTTTCCTTATATTTATTTGTTCTGATAAGAAGCCTTTAGCAAACAGGTGGGTCTTGCAATCTGCTCCAAGGGAAATCTCACCATGTTGTGTGTAATCTCTTTTGGCTTCTCTGTTTGAATCAAATCACAGGTAGATTTAGAAAAATGCACTGAAAATACTCTCTTACATGCTGACAGTTACCGTAAGCAATAGTTCAGCACTGCCCATAGCACAAAGTAAACAACATGTCCTGTGTTTTTGTGACACATCTGAGGCAATGAAAGGAGTACAGGTTCTTTTAAAGGACATCTAGGATTTTTCTTGAATGAGAGAGTTCGGATTCGTGAAGATCAAACCATAGACTGAACACTGGAGGAATCCTGTTTATCAGAGTTGTACAATAAAATCCTGCACTAATCAAATTATTTAGTGCTTGGACTCCCATGGAAAAGAGTGCTACTCATAGCAAATATTGCCTAGAGTAAGGAAAACAGTACCAACAGAGTGACATATCTGTTTTCACATCATGTGGAAAACATTAAGCCCTTTTGTATGTCTGTTTTAGTACAATGTTTAGTTACATACCACATACAGTTCTTTCCAACCTGTCCAAGGATCAAATTAAAGCAGAATACTGAAGAAGACTCTAATCTGTAGCTTGTCTCATTTCCTGAGGGAATGAGAAAGTCTCTAGTGAATAAGTGGAACAAAAAAAAAAGCTGATCTCAAGGTTAAAACAATTGAATCTTTTGCTTATCCTTTTTGCTTCCAGCCTTCCAATAGCTTTCTGGTTTGGGTTTGTTTGGGGTTTTTGTTGTTGTTGTTTCGTTTTGTTTTTCCTGTGTGATGCCAGCCTCCCTCTTAGCTAAGTATTTTGCAGATTATCACTATATTATTGTTTTCTCTTTCCTAAGTGCTGGAGGCTTGACAAAAATGCTAAGTGCTTTGCGCCATCCCAAGCCAACCAGTTTGGAAGACCTGTTAGGTCTCAAAGGCATGACAGTTTTATAGCTTTTCAGAAAAAAATCAGGCTATCTGTGTGTTCTACCCTAAGAAAACCACTGTATTTTTCTTTCACTTCATTCTTAGTAAAAAATCAGGAGGCTGCCATTCAACACTTAGGCTGAGGCTATATTAGTAAATCAGACACTGCAGAGACAGTTCTGTAGCATGAGAAGCCAAATGTCACAGCAGAGTTTACAGGCATACCACTAAATTATCTTACATCTCAAAACAGAAGGGCCAGAACCTGGGTTGTGCTTACCAAACTGTGCCAGCACCCAGGCTAGCAATTAGCACAGCCAGTCGGGTGCCCTGGCTCTGTTTAGCCTAATGATGTAAACACAGCCCCCAGGTTTCAGCTTGGATGGGCACAAGTGGTAACATTATAAACAACTGAGAGGAGCAAGTACTGATGGTCCTTCCCTAAGTTACTTCTTCTCTGAGGTCTTTTTCAAGTGGCATTTCCATACTCTTTTCATGAAGTTGCCATAAGGGTTTTGTAACTTTTAATTGAAGCACCCTAGATAAGGTCATTCATTATTTCAGTTTCATTATGTGTGTGTTTGTTTGTTTGTTTATGAAGGAAACACATACATGAATTCATTTAAGTAAACTAGGTTGAAGTCTATCTTCTTATGACAATGTTACTTAAAGTGGTGTGCATCATTTTCATTGATTCTGCATTTATAGTTCAATACCAGTATAATTAGAGTGATTTATTCCATGAAATGACAGTAAAGCTGTATTTGTATAAGCACTTGATTAAATCTCTCTCTGAAACTTTTGCTGTTTATACATGGTAATGACATCAAAGAAGATTTAACACTGTCTAAGCCTTATAATTTCTGTGTTGTTGTTATTGTTGCTGTTAATACATAAACTGTACAGACCTACCAAGATACAAACACCACACAGCTAAACAGCTCTTTTCTCTGTGAAGGATGCCTAAACATTTTACAAACTATTTGTCATTCTTCACTACAGTGTCTTGGGTTATGTAACCAAAAAAAACCAAAACTATTCTATTTCATCTGTAGAAAGCACTTGGGGATGGTTTCTTTTTTCTTTGTCTCTTGTAACTCCAGAGAAGAGGAAAGTGGATGCCTTCTGATAATAGAACAGCTGTTAAAACCAGGTGGGGCAGTGTTTCTTATCTCTTTGATCAACTTTGTCCATCCTCCGGGGGATATCATCTGTTAATGGGCCCTTAAGGCTCACCAGTGACATGACACATTACATCATCCCATTGTGAGATGCTCCACCCAGTGGGGAGGAGCCAACCATTCCCTACCCAGGTGAAAATGGGGACACAGGGACCCCAGGCATCCTCTTTTCCACTGGATTCTCACAGGAAGACCAGGCTCATCTCACAACCAGTGAACCGTGTCTACAGGATCATCTCTACATCAGCGGAACCACATCTGTGTTATTCTGTGAGGATTTATTTGTATTGCTTCCAATACCCTGGCCAATAGGGTGTCAAGTCATAGACCTGATTCTGTCAGGGTTTTCCAGGATTTTCGTTTGTTTGCTTGGGTTTTTTGGGGGGTTTTTTGTGGGTTTGTTTTGTTTTTTCTTTGTTTGGGGTTGTTTTGTTTTGTTTTGTTTTTTTTACCTGCATTTGCATTTTTAATATTCCTAGGAAAGAACTGTTATTACTATTCCCATATTTTTGCCTGAAAGCTCCTAATTGCAAAATTACAATAATTTGGAAGGAGGGGGTTTTACATTCTCCATTCCAAAGGAAAGTCCAGTTTTCCCTGACAGATACCTCTCTTCCCAAACCAAGACATATGGATATAAGGGTTTTCTGGAATTGCCTCTGGCATTTGATTAACGGTAACAGTTTAAGTCAGTCTGAGTCAGGAAATAATATCATACTACACAAAAAAGGCAACAGTTTACATATCCAGGATAAAATTATCTGAATTAGACTTTTAATGGTTTTGGGTGGGGTAGATTTAATGTTCTTCAGAATGGCTGTCATGGACCTACCTTCTAGATTTGTGCTGAAAACAGTAGATAACACTGATCAACACTAAGGGATGTTTTTGTTGTTTCTGAGTAGCACTTGCACAGCACTTGCCCCTTTCCTTTCCTGGCGCCACACTGGTGAGGGGGTTGTCAGTGTGTGGGAAGTTGGGAGAAGATGCAGCAGGGCCAGGGGACCCAAAGTGACCAAAGGGACGTCTCAGCCCACATGGTGACACGCTCAGTGCATAAAGAGCTGGGGGAAGAAGGGGAAGGTTTGGAGTGATTACATTTGTTTCCCCAAGTCACCGTTACACGCAGCTTTCTAGGGGATGGTTGAACACCTGCCTGCCCATGGGAGTGGTGAATTAATTTCTTGTTTTGCTTTGCATGTGTGTGTGGCTTTCTTTTTTTCCTATTAATATGCCTTTTTCTCGACCCATGAATTTTCTAGCTTTTACTCTTCCAATTCTTTCCCCCATCCCACGGGTGGGGGAGTCAGTGAAGGGCTGTGTGTTGCTCAGTTGCTGATTGAGGTTACACCACCACAAGGCTCCAAGGCAGAGTCATGAAACAGTATTTCTGCACTTTCAGAAAAGGGTATGGATTATTTCACACATTTTTATCTGACATTGCTCCTTACTGGTACAGTAGCCTTCCTCTCATTTTTGGGCTACAAAATCACTTCTGGATTGGATAATAATAACATAAACACCTAAACAAATGGCTGCTAGAGTTGCACTCTTGTCTAATCCTTCTGCATGGCAGCAGGAACAGACTTGCACAATCACCAGTACTATCTACTATGCTCTGGTTTCTTCACAGTGTAGTGGCTAGATGTAGACAACTTGGTTACTGGAAGTTGTTAACAAGCCTGAAGTGACATGTAGCAGCTACAAAACAAAGTTACTCAGAAAAAGAACTAATATTGCTTTAGAGAAACATTTTCTAATTAGAATTTAATTTTTTTAATGGTAATTCCTAAAGGGTATAACGTTCTTGATGCTTAAATACCCTTATGCTAACCTGTTTATGGACAAATTTCATAATGCATATGGGATTCATTACAGAGAAAGGACAGATGAAAGTTATTCCAGAGAAAAAGCAGCTTTAAAGCAGGATACCTATGCTAAATCAAGCCATGCAATAGTGGCCCACTGAAGTTTAAGTAACTTAACCAAGGACAATCAGTGAGATAACAGCTAAATGAAGAAGGAAATATGATGTTTATATATAATAAATGCAAATAATGATAGCTTCAAGGTGGCTAGTTATGCAAGTGACTAAATACTATTAATTGATTAAAGTAAAACAGTTTTACAGATCTCTCTGTTGTGAAAACAGATCTTGAATGCAGCATTTAATTTTAATTGTAAATCTGGTACTGTATTTATGAAATGAAAAAACTGAATGAATTAAACTGAACTGAAAAAATCAGAATTAATTAAAAGCTATTTTCTGAGGACATAAGACAATGAGCTATGATACTTGAATGTAAATAAGTATGTACAAATTTTCTTGCTAAGTATCTGAATGAGCTCATGTCTGCAAGTCAAGCAAAAACCCACTAAAGCTCATTTTTGTTTCCAGATAAGAGAACATGGTGGGATGTTTGAGACATCAGACACCACAACAATCAACAGCATAATTTCAGAGCTCATTGATGATTTCCTTTAGATCCATTTTGTGCTTAATGCTTGCTTGTGAGTGATGTGTGCAGCGTCATATTGTTTCTCTCCTCAATTTAAATGCATTTCACACTCAAATACGAGAATCTCCCCCAACACTTATAAAGCTTCAGGCCTTTCACCTTTATAGCAATAATTCTCTTCATGACTCAGAGAGAATACAAAATCTCAGGGTCTTTTCTGTGCTAGACCAGAGACATAGGTTTCTCCATGCTCTCTGAGCTATCTGCTTTGACAGCTATGGAGATATGGATTATTTTGGGTTTACCATCGTGTCCCATACACACTGGAAAATTGCCTTCTAATCTAGAACTGCCAAGAAGCTTATTGTGCTCAGAGGGAGATAGACAACCAAGTAATTCAGTTATTAGGTAAGTAACTTTGCCTAGGGAACCTCCCTCATGACATTTCTGTCCTGCTTCCTCCTCACCCTCCATCATGGAACCATTAAGTGGAGTTACTCCTCATTTACTCCAGTAAGTAACATAAAGAGATGTGGCTTTTGGTTCCAAATTTAGGAACTGTCAACCAAGGTGATCCAGCTGATCTTAACTGATAGGAAAGCAACTGAAGCAAAAGGAATTTGAAAGGCTGAGGGAGGTGATCCTCAGTCTCTACTTGACCCTAGTGAGGTCCCATCCAGAGTATTGTGTTCAGTTCTGGTCTACACAGTTCAAGAAAGACAAGGAACTACTGAAGAGGAGACCACAAAGATGATAAAGAGTCTGGAACATCTCTGCCATGAGGAGAGACTGCAGGAGCTGCTCCTCCAGGAGTCTGGAGAAGACTGAGAGGGGATCTCATCAATACATACAAATATCTCAAAGGCAGGTGCCAGACTTTTCAGTAGTTCCCAGTGACAGGATAAGGAGCAATGGCCATAAAGTAAAACACAAGAAGTTTCACCTCAACATGAGGAAGAACTTCTTTGCATTGAGTGTGTCAGAGCACTGGAACTGCTGTTCAGGGAGGTTGTGAAATCCCTCTCTGGAGATATTCAAAACTCACCTGGATGTGTTTGTGTGTATCCCAGTCTAGGCAACCCTGCCTTGCCACAGAGTTGGACTGGATGATCTCCAGAGGTCCCTTCTAACTCTAATTATTCTGTGAATCTGTGATTCCAAATCCTTAGATCCCAAAATATATTCTTGGGAAGCCAGTTATATCCTGCTAGGTTTGGCAACTGGAATACTCTCTGTAAGCTGTAGCACAACAGCTCTATATTCAGGCACTTTATTCACAAGATAGGGACAATAAAATTGCTCGTATCTGAAAGAGTACAGAAAACAATCAGGTGCTATCATCCAGAATCAAATGAAGGTATGTCCTGAAATACAAAGGATCACATTCAGATTTTTTTTTCTCTCTGTGCACTGCTGCCACCAAGGAGTTTACAGTATCTTATAAATACCCCTTAAGGAAGGAATATAAAGGCATTATCAGGAAGTGGATATGATTGCAAAATCATTTTTACAGGCTTTGGAAATGACATTTTGAAAAACAATAATAATAATAATAGTAATAATATGATTTTAGTCCTGAAAGGTAAGGTTGCTGGATTTAGACTGTGAATGGTCTGAATATTTATAAATGCTCATAAGGGTGAGGAATGATTATTGCTGCACATTGATAAAGAAGTGCCTTCCTCCTCAACAGGACTAATAGCATCTGCAGTGCTGAGAGTCATAAAGCATTACTGTTGGCTTTTAAGATGATTCATAGGCCAATTTTAACAGAGAGAGGTATCTTAGCATAGCATTGGGAGTCAGCAGTTCCTCCCTTCTGATCTGGGCTCTGATACAAAATTTTCTTTATAGCCTTGAGCTGTTCACTTAATCTTTCTGCCTCATACTCCACATCTGTGAAATATGTAGTTACCATATTCACCTAACAGTAAGGAAAGGTCATTGTTTCTCTTCTCCAAAAATATTTTCCTTAGGCCATACCTCACCTCAAAGTCACATGAGGACAGAAAGTTGTCCTGTGGATCTTGAACCTTTGAGACTGGGTTAAAATTTGTCTGTGTTTAATGCCACACAATCTCTCTCCACATAAGTTCTCTCCAAGAAAAATACTGGCAAACTCAGAGCCTGAATCCTGGATACACAGACTGTCTGGCCATAGCCTGAGTATAGATGGTGTGATTGCTTACTGAGCTTCTGCTTGAATGTGGGAGGAAGAGTCCACTTGAAACACAATATAGATAGAGCTCTTGCAGTTGGGAAGATAACTTGGTTGCCTGTATTCCAAATATCTACTGTATGATTTCAGACAAAAAAAAAGAAAAAAAAAAAAAAAAGGCAATTCTCCCTTTGATGCTCAAAGGGATCTCTTTATGTTCTTTTATTGAAGAATGAAATGTGAATGAACCCATGAGTACTACTGTGGCTTTAATCCTGCAGAAAAATCGGCAGCATGCTAATTCAGAAAATGTCCAATTTGCTTTCCACCCATAGCCTAGAAACATACTGTACAAAAGAAATAAGATTTTCTTTTTTTTCAAAATAGTAGCAATATTTAAATGTTAGCTCCACAGCCCAGATGAGTATTCTACCAAAAAATGCATTTTTTCTTTTAAAATGGTAGCAGTATTAAAAGGATGTATTCATGAATAGTCTAGGAACGATTTTCTGTGGTTTTTCAACCCTTAAATAGTCCATTCTATGCTTTGAGAGTCTAGTGTTCTCATTTACTGAAGAAGTTGTATTATGATACCACAGAATATTAGCTCTAGACTCCTCTTGTAGGATGTTAAACACCACAATTGGGAACCTGGATATGAGAAAGATACATTAAGGAAAATTATCTAAACCAACAAACAGCGAGGAGTGGGGATGTTTCCCTGAGCAGCTGGAAAGTTTGGGCTTGGTAGGGTGTCCAGCCCGACCAGGAGTGCCCCAATCTTCCCAGAGAGAGAGGTCCTGCCAGAGACAGCCTTTGGGAGGCTTGGGCAGCCCAAGCAAGGCACAGCCACAGGCTGCAAGGGACTCAGCTCCCAGCACTGGTTTCAGCTCCCAGCACTGGTTTCAGCTCCCAGCACTGGTTTCAGCTCCCAGCACTGGTTTCAGCTCTGCCTTGTGAAGTTCTCCAGGCTGACTCAGGGACAGAGACAGGAGTGCCATGTAGCAGATTCCACAGGGGAGCCTTCATTGTCCAGCCCTGCAAAGGGCAGCCAGGGGTGGCAGCTCCCTCTGAACAGGGGAACAGCTTGGGTATTTATGGGGGAAGGCAGGGCTGGTACCAAAGGGGAGAAACCAACGGGTTGGAAAGGTGTATCAGAGCACTATGGATACTTTACCCTGACCAGAGAGAGAACTGCCTTATCCAAGGGCTGTCTCTCCCGGGGAGGGCTGAGATGAACTTATCACATTCCATTCAAGGGACATCCCTCCAGGGCAGAGGCTTGCTAGGCTCCTTGGCCTCCATAGGAAAATCCTATGCAGGACTATCCATGCCATGTCCCAAACATGGTATCTCAAGTACATCAGAAAAAGGAATTGCCAGAACGTCACATCCTTGTCTTCCTCTGCCCTGACTAATGACACCAACCAAACCAGAAGATTTAGACCACTACAACAGAAGTGCAGCTGGGATCTCTCCTCCCAGATTAACACCACAATTTAATCTTGCTGCAGTGTTTCAGTGTTGGTTTTTTTTCCTAATTAAAAGAGGCATGCAGCGTAATGTCACTATTACTCAGAAGAAGAGCTGCAAATGAGAATTTTATTCTTATATTTAACAAATGTGCTTCATGGTAAAGAAAACTTCTCTCAAACTCTGTGCTTACAACAATCTGTTGAGGAAGTTGAGGAGCAGAGGAGGGGCCCTGTGACCACCGAACTTTCTGTAACCATCCAGCCAGTAAAAGCAACATAAACCCTTTGTTTAGATTGATGGACTTTTAGTAAATAGTCTTTCATGGAAGGGCAGATTCTAACTCAGAGTAAATACAATCTTTTTTAGTAGATGTAAATTAGTTTCCCTAGGTTTTATACCTTAAAGAAGAAACATGTGGTACTTTAAACATGCTTTATTTTGTTCTAAATTCATTCAAAATCTATTCTAAAATAATTTCTGGGATTCTCCTTCTTAAATTCCTTAAGTTTACTTTTACTGGTTGACAATCCAGTATTTCTAATGTATACTGTTGCCATCTAGTGTCAAAAACCCAACAGTGTATTTATTATTTCCCATTTTTTAGGAGAATAAGCACATATTTGTATGTCTCTGCTAAACTTTAAATTAGTTTGGTTTTCTTTTTTTTCTCCTTATCAACTATTTGTGATAAAGGCTACCCAACTTCTACCATGTCTACTGCGTATCTTTTCCAAGGTCAGCTAGCAGGGATACGTGCTTTAACTTTAATTCTTGGGCCACCTAGGCATGATACAGTACTTGGGAACTATGGTGGGAACTGAAATACTCATCCAAACATGCAGGGAATATGGGATGTCCTGCAGGAGGATGAAAGGTGATCCCAGAGGGAATGAATCTCATCTAACTAGACATATTTACAATATAGACATTTACCTTTCCCTCCACAGTCATTGGAAAGACACTGGTACTTTCAGGGAGAAAGCAGAAGATTAAAACAGATCAAATTACTGAGCTGCTTTAAACCTGCCTACTTCTCTGTGCTCCCCAACTATACAGCCAGCATCAGGTAGCAAACTCAGTGAACACATCTAAAATAGAGATGGCTAAAGTCGGAGGAGATGAATCTTACTTTATCTCACTCTCCTAAGGTCTAAAAAAGAATTTACTAACTGTCCAGATTTGGACTTGAGTCTGTCTTTTAAATAGCCCTGTTTGAATATTCCTCACAAGTAGTAATGAGATTTTCAAGTAATGTGCTTGCTGTCACTGATGGCAGCTAGTATCCTTTAAATCTTTTCTAATCATTTCAAGAGAGGTCAACAGAACACTGGAGAAAGAAGGACAATTTGATTACATAATTGATTAAAGTGAAGATACAGCAAAGCTGCCAAGACAATCTCTTTAGATCTGGAAACCCAAAGCACAGTCCAACACAGTAATTCATCATAATAGCAAGTAACTGAAGAATGGGGATCCAGTTGTGGTATTTTCCTGTAATATTTGGAAAGATAGCAGGATGTTTTTTCGGTTTTAGTTTTGTTTTAAGGCAACAATTTTAATAGAATTGAACCTACATTAAAAGAGAAATTTTGGCTTGTCCTAGTCCCTGGAGTCTTGCCATTGATTTCATTGAGATCAGGACTGCATTCTCAGCATTGCTGCTGCCTACTCTATCAAGTAGTGAAGAACTATGGAGCACAGCAACTCATGGAGGAGCATATGAGGTGAAAGCTTAAGTCAAAAGAGAGTCTTGGAAAGAGTAAGATTCAAGAAATGTGCAACTTTTTCCGCTCTTTTCTGTCAAGTGTTCCTGTCTGACTATTAAATGTACACTCCTAGAACTCATAATTCCTGTGACTCTCCCCACATGTGTTTAAATTTCTGTTAACACAGTTAGCTCTGCTTCCATATGGCACAGCAGTGGCACTTGGCTGCTGTGATTAACTCCAAGCATTGGCTGGGAAGGTAAATGAAAAAGCATGCTTTCTGTTGAAGCAATTTGCCAGTGAAGTACTGCAAGCCATATGTTTCTCTACCTTCTTCCAAATATTTGTGCTGATGTTGCTAGAAGGCGATGCCGTCCAAGGAAAAGGAGAAGCATGACAGATAGTGCTGTGATAGATTACTGAAAGCACACAGCCCTTGCCTAATGCATTCTTAGCCTCTAAATTCAGAGCTTTACAACCACTGATGCTGCTTCCTCTAGAATTCATCAGATTATTCCTCCTACCAGCAGGACAGATGCTTTGTGGGGTCAATTATTTTCTTGGTAGTGTTGGAAGCTGTGAAGGTTTTGCTCTCTATCTCCTGATGGCCATTATGCTCAAAGCATGTACATGCTACATAAAACTGTAAAAAATAAGAATAAATATATTAGATGAGTGGTTGGCACTGCATTAAATTAAATGCATGTCCTCAAGTAAGATTAAATAATTTTAAATTTGTTTTAATTCAGTAATTTTTCTGATATTAAAACAAAATTAATTCCCCAGACTAGCACAGACTTATCTGAAAAACAACAGCATCTTGGGGCCAGTCCTCACTCTGACAAATTCTGGCTGAAGTTACTGAGCCCAGTTCACCTCACAGACATAACCTCTGCAGCACCACTTTATTACTGCTGTGGGATTAATACTCCCTAAACCAGGCAGCTTCCATAACAAGCATGGAAGCGACTACCAAAGGAATAAGCATTCTAAGTGGTAGTTATATCCAGATGAATCTTCATCTGTCTCATCTATAGTGACTCAACCTAGTCCAGCTTTAAGGGCAAAAAAAGCACTTTTCCCTGATCCTCTTATCTCTACTATGCCAAAAACATTTTGTACAGATCCCAGTTCTGCAGCTGAAAGATCTAGCATCAAAGTTATAAATTACTCTCATTTTTTATTTAATTAAATGAATAAAATGTAACCGTGCTATAAAATAGAGACACAAAAATAGCACATGCCATGAATTTACATTTTAGAACTGTCAGCAAATTCAATCAGGAAATTATCTCCTCAATATAAATGAACACAGGAAAACGATTAACTGCTTTTAATTTAGCAACAACAAATTGTAATATCTTTCAGACAGGTAAATCAGAATTAATTTAATTAATTTAATTAATTAAAACAGGTAAATCAGTCCTAACTTTAATAATCTATATGCAGCTGCTCTGTCCTCCCAAAGCTGAAGAATTAATGTAAGGGTAGAGGTTAACAGCAGCAATTATTAGTACAGTACTAAATATGTTCTTTTAAGCATATTGGTTCAAATGAAATAGATGCCACAGAACAAAATTCTACCGGGTGCAGTCCTGCTGCCATTACCAAGACAAAACTCCGTTCAGCGTCAGTACTTTTCACAACTGGTGACATCATAGAACTGGACATTTATAAAAATCATAGAATACTAAGGAAGTGATGGGCTGTCTTTAAACAAATTAGCTGCATCTTTAAACAGATTGGCTACACCTTTACCGTATATTACAGAGTTCTCTAAACTCCCAAAGACCTACTGGTAGTGATGAGGAGTGACTGCTAACTTCTCCCATTTCATGGCAATGTGGATGCACTCATCAGGTACCAATTTGTTTTCTCAAAGGGCCCACAGGATGATCTAGATGTTAAACACCTATAAAAGAGCTGAGAATGGCCATAGTGTGAGGAGATTCCACCAGTCCATGGCACTCTTTCTGCCAGGTCAGAACTGGGAAGAACAGAAGCCTCCACAGAAGCTATGAAGTAACCGAAGGGGATGGGTCCCCAGCCACAGCTCTCTTGTGGGAGCACAAGTCCTCTGGCTTTTGCCAAAGAGCAGTGTGGGATTTCTGCTCTCTGAGACCTAGAAAGTCAAAGCAGAAAGAAAGAAGCAAAAGAAATGGAAGAGGAAAAGAAGATACGCAATGAAATGTGGTTCCTGTTCTGTTCTCAGGATTTTTAAGACATGGAGTCATCCTTTTGGTATGGACAGGCAATCATTGCTGCAGTAAATGTTAAGTTCATTTAACCAGGGTGCTTGCAGGAGAAAAACATCTAAGTGATTCTTGAATCTAGCTGATGGGATAACTGTACACCTAGTTATGTAATGTCAGCCGAAATAGCATTTCCAATGCTATCAGCAAGATTCTTCACATTGTTTATTGGCATTTGCTAGCATAAATTTCCAACTTGAAAGGCCCATTGATCACTTCCTGCTGTTTCTCTAGTCTAATGCATATGTTAATGAGGCAGTTTTATCTTATGATTTAATTCTCTGCATATTGTTTTTGTTGAAATAATATATGAAATAAATCTATAATAAATCTATATGTCTTCCAAGCCTATGAGCATGAAAATGCCTGTTTACTTTAATGGCAATCCTCCTTTTTCTATAAAATGCAATTAAAAAAATTCCTATCCACAAGGCTTTTGACTCTTTTGTAAAAGTTTTTATCTACAGCCATAGATTTTATGTTTAAGAGATTGATAAAATCATAATAAAATATTCCAAACAGCATATGAAGAAATATACACTCAGAATTAAAAGTTCTAAATCTTTCTGAGAACTGGTTAGATGAACTACCATGGAGTTCTTCTCTGTGTAATAGAATGGTCTCAAGAACTATGCAGAAATCTATCTGTGAGTGAATAAAATGCTCCTTTTGTTTTTTTTTCTTATCAGGGAATAAAAAAAAACCAAGAAAACAAACCTGAAATTTGCTCAGCTTTTCTCATTACTGTTTTTTGTACTGGACCGGCACCAAATTTCACTATAAAGTTTAGAATTGTAGTTGCATAATATGCAGTTGTTTTTCTTCCATATAAACAAGCCTGATTAATGTCCTGTGAAATAAAGGTCAAAATCCTCCTTGACTCCCTTGGGACTTGGGTGGCCCTTCAGGTTGTCATACAAAGTGGTGCTCATATTAATCCAGTAAGCAGAGATCAAATGCAGGAATTTCAACCCATGAAGCTTACTGGACAAACTCACCACCTTCCCCCTACTCCTTGTCCCATCTCCCCGCCCCCCCAATCCCAAATAGATTCTTTAGTAGGAAATGTGAATTTAGGGATTGTAATTACATGGTGAACAAGGGTATGAATAATAATCATAAAAGTATATTGTGCTCCTATCTCACAAAATATATTACTTCCTAAGGCTTCCTCTGTTTAGTGCTTTCAAAGGGAACTCTTTACTACCACAGATCACAGTGGTTTAAAAATCATGAGGAACACTAATGACAAGGTGTAGAATTACTGGCCATATAGTAATCTCTGATAGACTTTTGAGTAGTTAAATTAGTTGTAAATATACAATCTATGAGACATATTATACAGTAACCTCTACATCAGGTTTTTGTTTTGTTCATTAGAATCATGTATATTTGCCTTTTTCCAAGAAAAGATGAAATTATTCTGAACCCATCACTCCAATACCTTACCAACTATAGGTTTTGACAGGTTGCTTGCTGTTTCATCTCTAGGTCAGATTGACAGTCCATCGATGCCACTCTCATCCAGCAGTACTGCAAATTACTCTATTGAAAACAAAGAGCATTATGTTATTTATAATCAGAAATTATTTCTCAAAAAAAAGTCTAATATGCAAGCTTACATGTACACACAGACTAGATAAAAACTCTAATTTCCATTTGCTGGAGGTGGTGCATTTTAAATATGACAGTAACTCCCTCTGGCAAAGCCATGGACAGCCTGAGCTCAAGCTGAGTGTCCAAGGGCTTTGAAGACAAAACCATCCTAATTCAGAACCTCCTGAAAAAGAGCAGGGGAAATGGGAGGTTTCAAAGTCCCTACAAGACACCTGCAAGGGATGAAAACACAGAGTGCATGCAGCCATCTGTCTGTCACTCCTGATGGCAGATATAACACGCCTCAAAGAAAGCAGCCACTAAAGCTCGGTCTAATTCACAGATGTCTGCAAAGGCTCAATGCCCCAAAGCTGCTAAAACATCACTTCTTGCCACAAAGTTGCACCGTGAGGTAATAAACATAACTCATGGTACTAACTGCATTTTTCATAAAAGATGATCATTAGGGTAAAACCTGAATCCCACAGAAATAAACACACATGCCAGCAGAAATTACAGTGCTCCAGAGTTGATCACGGGATTATCCCAAACCCCTTATTCTACTACCTACATCTACAGAAGTAATTGTTTTTATTTCAGCATGTCCTCATCCTCCTTGTGCCACTATCTCATTCTAGCCTTTTCCCCACCTTTATGCTGCTGAAAATTGCTGAATTGGGAACATGGGAACTGAAAGTTACTAAAACTTCAATAAATTAAATATTCAGTTCAACATGCACAAATCTATGTGAGAAAGACTTCTAGTAAGAGTGGATTTTCCAGTTCTGAAAAATAACATAGGTATAGGAATAGTATAAAAATAGTTAAAGTAAGAAATGGGTTAGCTGATTTTAGAAATTTCTGTAGAGTCTGCTATACCAGTGAAAAGACACTTTGACTTTAAGGGACTTTAATCACAATTTTTATTGTACAAGACTTTTCTTTTTTCCTTACTATGCACTTACAGTTCTCTTCAAAGACAAACCTGAAACAGGATATTTTGTAAGCCAGAACCACAGTTCTTTGATACCACTGAGCTAAAGTGCAGTAGCTGAGTGTAATTTGAATGACTGAACTTAAGATTTTGCATCCCAGAATGTCATGGTTTCAAGCCCACCTGGAGGTGAAACACCATGCAGCCACTCACTCAACCCCACTTCCTTTCCCCCCTACCCTAGCTGAAACCAGGACACGGTTAAAATGTGTTTGTTAGCTTCCAGTAAAATATTGATCAATCAGAAAGCCTAGTTCAGTTTCCCCCTTCCATAAACCACAACATAAATTGACTAACACAATTGTTATTTATAGGTGTTTCAACTGGTATAAATAAAACCTAAGTAAACTTCAGGGTTGTTTTTTTTTTTATTTCAGCTTACTATTTTTTGTTTCCTCACCAGTTAGCTTTATCACAATAACTTTAGCTTTATAACAATAACAACACTGTTGTATCAGATACAGCTTCTGCTGCTGAGATAAAGACTGTTACTGATAGTACTGGTAATTATGTTTGGGTTTATGGTATTCCATTAAACTATATATATCATAGGTACAGCTAAATGGGAGCAAAGCATTCTATGGACATATGTTTTAATTATGAGTAGATATACAAAAGAAGGTCTGTAGGGAATTTCATTCTGGTCCAGACTTCTCCTCCAATGTCATTTTTAATTCTTAGTGCACCTTTCCACATTCTTAGAGATCTTGCCAGTTTCCTACCATCTACCAATTTAACATGTATACACTTGATTCTACATTTCAGCTCATTACAAAGGTCCTATTAGTATTGGATTTTCCACCAGAAGTTAAATTAACAAATTATAATAGATAGGGGTTTTTTTTTTTCATTTTTTTAAGAATAGACACACTCTTTGCTCCTTTGCAGTTCTGCCACATTTCTCCAGTCCTCTGTATGTTTCTATATAAATGCCCATATCTTTAAGATTGCTTACTAGCTATGTAACTCAATTTATCAGGTCCAGCCAAACTAGTAAACTTCTAATTTCTCTAAACTTTCTAGCTATCTTTCTTTTTCAAGCCCTGTTTTTCTCAGTCTTTGTCTTTGAAACCTTACCCTTTTCAACTAGCAGTTCTGTTAGCCATCTCCTTCAGCTGAGCATTTTAGCAAAGATCAGTACATATCTTTTTGTAGAACAACAGACTAGTAGTTTACTTCTTTTCTTGCTCTTCTAGGTACATCTACTAGCTTGCATTCAGTTCCCTGCAGCCAGATTCAGCTGTATCACCTATACTGATTAAGCTTCCCTTCCTAAACTGATGAAACTTCTCTATAAAATTAGATTTCTTTGTTCCAATTCTTCTTACAAGAAAAGCCAACAGAAGTAAGAGAAAAAGAACCTCTCTCCTTCAACAGTTAGATATCTTCTCATTTACATATTAATTGTATATCTGTCTCTATTATTACATTGTCTTCAGTTTTGACCCATTTTTTTCCTTGAGTTTTATGTCCCCAGCTTTTGCTGCAGAAATTATTTTCTCTTTGGAACGTACTTGAAACCACTAATCCAAATCAATTTGCAGGTTCTATGGATGCATACAAACACAGTGAAAAAAGGTGATAACTTACCAACATTGAAAGTCTGCTTCTAAAAATTGGTGTTTTCTTCTGATTAAGGGTTTCAAGGAGGTTAGAAAACTTTCACCATCCTTCATTATCATAAAAGCAGTAAACTTTATTTTGATGAGTATCAAAGTTTCTTATCAATCTCTATAGTTTGGACTGCTGTGAAATTCTACCCCACACTGCAAATTCCTAAATGAACTAATTTTCTTTCTTAGTTATCGTTCTCTAAAATAAGCAAAGCACATATTTCCTGAGAAATGATCATTTCTTTTCCAAACCTTAGTTTTTGACCTCACATTTCCCCCATCACAAATGAGTAAGTTGCAGTATCCAACCTGCCATTGATCAAACGGTGTAATTTCTGTTCATGTCCCAGGGCTTTCAATTAAAGATTTGTGTCAAGATATGGTACATGCTCTTTTTCAGATTGTTTCTCTAGAGTATCTAAAATCATGTTTTTACTGCCACACTGAAAGTTCTTATGCTTCTCCCTAATGTTGTTTCCCAGGAAAGTGTTACCGATTTTTTCCACAGAATAATTATTAGTTTTCAAAATTCTTTTCCCTCTGCTGTATAGTGTTTGTTCCAACAAAATTAAATCTATTTTTACATTCAACAGTGAATTATTATAAAATACATCTTCCATATTAAAATTCTGCAACCAACACTGATTTGCAAATCTGCTGAAGAAATTACTTTTCTGAGTGCAATCATTGATATCGTACTCTATATCTGTGGATCCTTTTTTCCCCACAAAGCTCCTGTGCTTCTGTTCATCAATTCTTTCCATTCCCCATGCTCTTTGGAGAGCAATTTGTCAGATATCACATCCCTGTGGACTGGGGAGTTGGGAGGGGTGCTGGGGTGACAAGGCAGGGGCCTTGCCAGTCAGAGCCTCTCTGCACAAGGCAAGTAGAAATATGGCCAGGTCCAACCAAGGGTCCAGATCAAAGGGTAAGGCAGCTCCAAGGTCAAGCTGGGAAGCCAGTCTGTGGTCTAGGTAGGAGCCCAGCTCAGCAGGCTACAGGACAGGCCAGTCTGGTTCCCCTGGCAGTGTCAGCAGCCTCTCTCCCACATTCCAAGGAGGACAGGGGCTGCCCTGGGCTGCATCACTGCTGAGCTGGACCTGGTCCTCCAAGCCTACGGTAAGGGAGATGTCTTATGCATCTACAGTTTCTCTAGTACATTAAATTATTTATCCTCTCTCGCTGAGCAGAGTAATAAACCTAATGAAGGAAGAGCGATAGCATTACTGCTTGTTTTGTCAGTATCCAAATAAGTCTTTAAGAAAAAAATTATGCCAGCCACAAAAGAAATTTCTGAAGAGCTATGTAATACACTGAAAAACACACATTAAGTAATATCTGGGATAATGAAGCTTTTCTCCAAGTTTTGATTTTTTTTTTTTACAGATTGGTAGATTTTTTTCCTGAAAGATGAAAATATAAGCAACTGACTCCTTGGGAAAAGGCCAACTGCTTGGATTATGTGTTCTTTTCCATTTATGTTTTACTTTGTTTTTATGAGTTCTGTCTTACTGTAATGAGTTTCATTCTGCTTCCTAATGATTTTATTCCTCCTGCATCACTTTTCTGTTTCTTTTTGTTAGCATTAAATGTTGCTAAGTAACTGAATTGGGTTGCGGTATTGTTTGGTAGAACTATTCTATATTTTGAAATATATATAGAGATTACTCAGCAAAATGAAAACTACTCTCACAAAGGAAAGAAAGCCATTTGCAACTACCACAACTTTGATTTTCAGATGATTTCTTAGAAAAAATTGTAAGTGATTTGTATAAACATATTATATATAAACATAAACACATATAAACATTCCTACAATGCATATTTCCAGACCAAGCAGTTAAGGAAATCTAAGTCTTAATGAAAAGATGCTTGATGTGCTCCATGAGGTTATCCTAAGCCACACCAAATAACATTCATTTTGTTTTTAATAATGTGTCTCAGATCTCACAAGCAATTGTAATTTTAAAGTGAAACAGCTAGCTTGGCTTTCCTTCAGTGTAAGCTCATTTAAAGAATTCACATTTGCTCTGGATTATTAAAAAGAAATCATAGTTTAAGTAATTTAATAGCAAATTAATAGCAAAAAATGGGAAAGATGGAATTCACCATTTTATTGAGGTCTCCTAATTTCATGTTAATGTGGCAATGATCTAGTGTCTCATCTACCTGGACCTGCAACCAGCAGTAAAAGTAACTATCCCAATTGCAAAAACCATCTGGGTTTAATGAAATTTTCACTTTAAAATCTCTCTGAAACAATCAAAAGGACTAACAGCCACATTTTGGATCAGTTTGTTCAATTTCCACTGTGAAGGCTTAAACTGCTTTAGTATTAAATAAAACATAATAGAAGGCTGTGACACCAGAACAAGAAAATTACCATAGAACTTTATAAAAATATATCTTTCATTATAAAGAACTTTATAATGAAATGGAATAGTGTTAACCAATATTAAATTATTCAAGAACAACTCAAGCTGCTCCATGTTGATTAGAATAAAGTCTTCCACATTCCATTAAGTTTTCATCATTAACCCCCCCCCAAGTCAACAACATGCTTTCTTTTGTATATTTTTAACACAGATATGCACTACACATAAAAAATATTTTAAAATAAATTTCTCAGTCTTTGATGAATTTTATAGGCCAGAGCATGGACTCTCAAGATAGCAACTATTCTTAACATGGGAAATATCTGTAAACTTCTTAATTTGAAAATTTATCATATTTTGTTACAAAAAAGACAGATGGAAAGATATCATAAACATTAAACAGCAGAATTACTTCACAAAAACTATACAGAAAAATTACTTTGGTTTTGGAGTACGAAGTGAGAAAAATACACTTGCAAGAGAGGATGGCTCAGTAGTAACGCTAGGCAATAACCACTTTGTATCTGCTTGTTGAAAAATCGCAAGATTTTTAGACATTTGGAATGGAACCACATATACATAAAGTCTTATAATAAGTGGCTCTTTACTAAAAAATAAATTAAAAATCACATTCTTCCAGCTCCAATTATTGTATAATTAATATAAATATGCTGAAGTCAGCAGGTGAAATATAATAATAGCTGGGCATGAGTAGCAGCAAATATGCAGGAAAGAGAGTTGTCATGGAAAACCCAATTACTTATGTACCTCAGCTATTAATAACTTTATTAAATTTGAAGCACAAGTCAAAGAGTGTGACTCCCTAAGCAGGGAAGACACACTTGTCCTTGTCCTTCTAGGACCTATACCAGAAGAAAAGAAAAAAGCTAGAAGCTGTTTCTTCTTTCCCTATTATATCCTCCCTGAAGTGTGAGGTTTTCACCCAGGTAACATTCCCCAGCTGGGCTTGACACCAGCAGGTGTGAGCAGCAGGTTGGGAGGTGATTCTGCCCCTCTGCTCTGCTCTCATGAAGCTCCTCCAGGAGTGCTGCATCCAGCCCTGGGGACAGAGAAGGGCCACCAAGATGCTCAGAGGGCTGGAGCACCTCTCCTACAAAGACTGGCTGGGAGAGCTGGGGCTGTTCAGTTGAGAGGAGGCTCCAGGGAGACCTTCTACTGCTTCCAGTAAATTAAAAGAGCCTACAAAAAACACAGAGAGGCTTTTTACAAGGGCATGTACTGATAGGAAAAGGGGGAATGGCTTTAAACTGAGAGAGAGTAGGTTTAGATTAGATACTGGATAAGCCTCCCTGTGAGGCTGGTGAGCCACTGTCACAGGCTGCCCAGAGAAGCTGTGGATCCTCCAATTGGAAGTATTCAAGGCCAGGATGGATGGAGCTTTAAGCAACCTGGTCTAGTGGAAGTGTCCCTGCCCATGGCAGGGGGATTGGAAACAGATGACTTTTAAAGATCCTTCCCAACCCAAACCATTCTATGATATTAGGAAGTGTGATGCCCACTCCTCTGCTCTCTCACTTCCCCTCTTCAGCAGGACAGGGGAAAAAAATGAAAAAGCTCCTTGGTCCAGATAAGAACAGAGAGATTACCCACCAATTACCATCATAGGTAAACCCGAATCAGCTTGGGGAAGATTAATTTAATTTGCTGTGGATTAAAAATTGGGTATTTTAAAAATAGCACAGTGAGAAACAGAAACAAAAATAAAAGCACCTTTTGTCAACTCCCTTTTTTTCCCACTCAGCTCCACTCTTTGTTGTTGACTTTTCTGCCATCTCCTCCACAAGTGTCATAGGGAGATGGGAAACTGGAGTTCAGGTCCATTCATAATACTTTGTCTGCACCACTCTTTCCTTCTCATGCTGCTTGTCTGCTCCAGCACAGAATTCCTCTCACTGGACAGAGTCTTCCACAAACTGCTCCCATGTGAGTCCTTCCCAAAATGCTGCACTTTTTCAAGAAATAATCTCCCAGCTTACTGTCCTTCAGGGTTTTAATGCTGCTTACTCCTCAGGCAAACACAAGAGACCTGCAGCATATTTTCTGAACTGTATCACTTTTGGATTAGATGTTTCACTAATGAAGTTCTGATAGTAAAATCCAGCAGGCCCTAAAGTAGCAAGCCCACCAAAGCAATAAGGTAACTGAGTACTCATTGTATGTTCAAACACCACAGGAGACCTCAAAGACAGAAAATATGGAAGGATTCTAGAGACAAAAGGATTTTTGCCACATTATGAAGGAATTTTGTAGATCCAGATGCCAAAGGGAAACAAAACAAAACAACAAATTCTTTCACGGGCTGGACAAGCAGAGTAGTGGTGTAGAATTTTTGATATTGGCTCACATCATTTTCCAGTGCAAGGCTGGGAAACTTCAATCAGGCAGTGGCAGAGAGAATGGCCCACAGCCTCTGTGCAAAGGCAGCACCTTTGCCTTGGCTGTATTTGTGTCAGGATTATGGGGTCTTGAAAAAGATTTGGGTATTCAACTTTTTTTTTTCTGTCTTCAAGAAAAGAAAGGAATCCTATCTCTAGTCTAATTATAAAAGTAACATATTGAGAACACAATAAATCCCAGACCAAAAATAACTACTCATGTAAGTTTTTCAAGACCAAAGACAGAAAAGAAGTCCCTCCAGTCTGAGTCTTTGCTGAATTCTGTGCTGTTATGGCACTGAAATTATTTTATAGGCTCATAAACTACATTTTCTTATGGGAAAGACTAGCAAAAATATTAAGGAGTGCTTCCAAGTAAGAACAAGTTGCAGTAGTTGTAGTATTGCCAATTCCAAGCATTCAAATAATTAAAATAATGAAGTCTTTTTTCTACAGCATAAAATTTAAGACCAGTTACAATGTTTGAAAATACTACTTTGATTTTGCTGTTAATGCCTTGACTTTTTTTCTAGTTTTCTGCACATTCAAACAGGTGAAAATAACTGATTTCAAGTGAAATCCGAAATGTTTATACAATCGTATATTAATGATTTAAAGTTTTAAGAAATAAGGCCCTCTGTAAACTTGGTTTTCCAGGCTCACATGCAGGGCACAGAAGAGCACAGTGGGGCACTCAGGGGGAGTCACACTGGGGCACACCAGGTCACACTGGCAGGTCCCACACAGCACACGGGGAGGGGTCACACCGGGGGGATCCCCAGGGGGTCACACGGGGTCACACGGGGGGTTCCCCAGGGGCTCACACGGGGTCACACCGGGGGGAGGATCCCCAGGGGGTCACACGGTGTCACACGGGGGGATCCCCAGGGGGTCACACGGGGTGACACCGGGGGGTTGCCCAGGGAGCACACCGGGAGGGGTCA